>CAEGAF010102864.1:0-21340 GCA_903067075.1 Micropoecilia bifurca
CTGAGGGAAAGCAGGATGAACTTGGTTTATGTATCAGGAGAAAAACTCTTTAAATAAGATTTGGCCAAACCAAAATAATTGGAACAGCACAAAGAATATGCTATGAGTTGAGTTTTTAAGCTTTATCTAAAATAGAGAGGAAGCAATCTTAAGCTAGCTTGCACTTCATAAAAACATCCTGGTAGAATAATATACTTCTTAAACTGTAAATTGGAAGCAAATTTTTCTTAGTCAAAAATTGTATTTACTGGTTCATCACTGAAAAGTCACCAGTTCGGTCAAAGACTGTTTTATGTCTTTGAAGTTCTTTTTTTATTTGCATATATATATATATGAGTAGTGGAAAAAGTAAAAAATAAAATGAGGACATTTATGCTTTTGTTAATTTCTGATGAGGTCACCTTGCAAAGCCTCTACACTCAACCATCAGAGCTCTTAAATCAACCGTTGGGGCACTAATGGGCACCAGAGGGGGTGTTAGGTTGCCACTTGATGGCAAAAATATTTTTTTTTCTAAAAATATAAAACAGGAGCACTCAGGCTAATGAGGGCCTGGCTGGTCAGGTCGTACTCTGCAGTGTAATTTCAATATTTTTCATACGTGGAGAGACCTTTCACACCCCTGGAGGTAATCACAGATCAAATGTGCCCAATCTGATGCAAAGCTTTTCTTTGTTTCCAGTTTGACCACTTTGCAGACTTCTGCTTGACGATGAGAAGCCACCTATTTTCGCTGGATTTGGATGCATGTCTATCCCTTGGTTTCCACATGCGCCGACATGTAACTCCAAACAAACGTGTTTGGGCAAAGATAACTGTGTTTGTGACGGTGGTCATTCAGGATCTGTAACATTCACAGTGGGTTGTTTCCACTATCATCTATCTTCTTCCTCTGAAGTTGTTGCAGAGCTCCCCATGTCACAGCTTTAATGGATACAAGGATTGTGTTTCTTTTTGCCGGATCCTATTTAGTTAGACACTCCAAACAGGAGGCAGGGGGTTCAGACAGCAGCGGTGATGCAAAGAGGAACAGAACCAAACTGTGTTTACTTCCCTCCCTCTAATTCCTATCAGCAGGAGGTAATAAAAACAACTTTTGATATGTGAAAAGGGGAAAAGGGAGCACAGTCCTTTGGTCATATCACTTACAGAGCATAGAATTGCATAAAAACATAAATATAAACCTGAACTATTCCAGTGTTCTTTACAGTTCAGATATTTTTTGTAAAGTTTACCACCTGTTTATTCGCGGTTCTGTAATCTGGATTCATCTGCTGTTGAATTTGACACCGAATTATTTGTGGAAAATTTGCCTATTCGACAATTTGTTTCATAGAGACATATTCTTTTTAAAAAATGCTGCTTAGGGAGATAAAATACCAAGACACAAAGCGACTTAAAATGCTACTGGCTTGCATTTTCAAGGCAGCCAATCCAGGAGCGGCAATCCTTTTAGCTGATTGGCTGCATTGTAACAGCTTTCACTGTGTGTATTGATGCATATTAACTATTAAAATAGGCAGGTAAAAAAAGAGTAGAAGTGGCAGACCACCTCAACTCTCTGCAAGTGTTTGTCTCTCTACACCCCCATGACATCACACCCTGCGTTGGTAGCCAGGCAGCCCATATCTTCATCCATTTCTACTATCGATTCAAACATTTTGGTATAGTCTCAAACTAAAATGACAAAATGATTAAAAAAATAGCATGTTCATGACATTCCTTGCTTATGCACAACACTGATTATGATGCAAAATATGTGCAAACTGTGGCGTGAGAACAACAAACCAAACAGCTAACAAAGTGAGCAAAAACCCTGGCTGCATCTAACAAGTTACCGTTGCCACCTGTGCTTCTGTTAATCTGCATTTAAATCTTTTCAGAATAGGTGGCCATTAAATTTGTATGCAGCAGAGTAAATAATGTGACATGACCTCATTGTTTTTACGCTGTTAATTTGGGACAGATTTGCAGCAGCAGTGCTGCTCTGCACGGTTACGACTTCACCAGCAGCCAAACTCGGGCAAGACAAAGATCAAAACTGATGTGATTAGTGAAGCAGTAGAACGGAGGTTTAGAAAAAACTATTATCTGTGTGAACAAGGATGCGTGACCAGAGTGCCCCATTTTTTCCATGTCTTTTCAGGTGAGAACAATGACATCTGGTTCGTTAGTTGTCCCTCAGCACTTTGCCAAATCAACAGTGCCGAAACTGAGAGAGTGAAGCATCTATTGGGAAGACGGGATTAATTTAGCACAGTTATCTTCTCATGCTGCTGACCTGAAGGGGAGAAACCACAATGGAAGGTGTTGCTCTGCAAATGCAATTGAGGATATTTTCACATGATGTGACTAGGCTTTCTAACAGTATTTTTTTATTTTTTTTGTAATTTTAAAACATTTAGCTTCCAACTACCACAAAGACACACTGATATAAAAAGTATTTACCCCCTATTGAATCTTTTTAAATCATGCCACATGGAGAATTTGCCAGCATGAATAATCTGGTCATCATAATTTGAAATTTTACAAGGCTACTCCCAAACCTTCACTTACTTGTTCAGCTGTTCAGAGCCGGACTTGATGGAAAATGCAAATGCACCTGATCTTAATTTTACAAATTCATGTTTGGACATTCCTCTACAGTATTTATTATCCATCAATTATGGCGAGTCATCCAGGACAGTGTCACTCCAGATGCAACAGTTTTAATACTATTAGACTTTTTAGACGAGCACTTTCCAAAAATATTGGTGATTATTCAGAATTTTTTTGGACAATTTTCTTTTTGGTCACCAGTTGTTTTACCCAGAGATTTCCTCAAGTACTCAGTTTTACACTATTTATAGACTCAAAGTTTTGCTCCGAGACTGATGCTGTGGATTCAGCTCAGTTGGTGAAAATGCCAAAAGAAAAAAAAAATTCACTTTATTATTCACTTACAAGTTTTCAAACTGTTAAAAGTTTTCACTAGCTTTTTCAAAACAGTTGCAAACTTCATAGACAGATGTTATGTTCATGACATAACATCTGTCATGAACATCAAAAAGTCTTCATGAATATTTATGACTGTCATAAAGTGTCATTCGGTAAATTATGACACCTTTAATACAAATTTGACATTATTCAAAATGTCTCTGTTATGACAACTTGACATTAACCAATGAATCATTACTGTTTAAACTTTACCTTTAATAACATAAAGTTGTCTAATTTTTAAAGTGCAATCAGTAACACTTTTAGAATAAATTTAAAGTAAAGTAACGATTCCTTGGTTATGACAGTTTCATGTCAGTCTTATTCACCCCCTTCAAATAAAGTGTTACCAAATGATACCCTCAAATAAAATCAAACTCACCAAATGATTGAAGTCCATCTGTGTGTAATTTCATCTCAGAATAAATGCAGCTGTTCAGTAAAAACCTCAGATGTTTAAGAGATCAAGCAGCATCACAGACACACCAGCAAACATGTTGGAGGACATACTGTGGTCAGATAAAATCAGAATTGGAAATGTTTGCATTAATGCAAAAAACAAAAACATATGTGCCATGCTAGATGGTATAGGAGCCACACACAGCTCCTATTCCTCTGACATCATGATGTCAGAGGAAGCTGGTCAGACTCAATCAGGCTAAGAAGCCGTTTGTCCTTAGGAAGCACCCAGTTCAAATCTGGGTGAATTACATATATTTCTGCCTATAGTAAACATCTCAACACCTCGTAACTCACTTATTAATGACAACATGTTGTATGAGTTTTCCTTTGGCAATATGCTCGTCTACAAATTATATACAAGTTTGGATCCCATGGAGGATTGTTTAACTGTGACTAAAAGCGAGAGCGTCTAATGTCTCAGCCATCAGCCTGCCTCCCTCTGGCTGTGTTAAAACATTTGTTATGAAAAGGGAAGAGCAATGAGTCAAAGAGACAAAAAAAACAACTTTACACAAGGGAGGGTCTGAAAACATGATAATCAGATGGAATATATTAGCACATTTGCTTACAGACTTTTCTATATACACCAGGTATTGTTGAATATTTATGATTTCATCCTCACTCTGAACAGTTACTTTTTAGAAAGAAAATTAACAACAAATGTTTTAATTGTATCACCAATATTTGACCATATTGGTTGAATAATACAAACTGTATCTACCCTGAGGATGAAGTTTTAGCCCCAACTGAACAGCATTTGGTGATACACTGGATATGTAGGATGTGCAAATTGATCTTATATGGAGAAATTGATCACAGAGGACATATGTAGCCATGGTAAAATATTACCTGGAGAATTTTAGGTCAACTTTCTGCACAGGACTCCCAGCAGAAATTTGCATGCATCAGTACAAAGATAATTCTCTCGCAGCATCCATTTTCTCCCCCATTGAAAACAGGATTGGCCTTGCTTGCACTCAATTCAGTGGCCACAGCAGAGAGAATGCCTAAACACACAATAGCAAGCAGTTATAAAACATCATTTAGAAAAACACTCTTTACCTTGAAGTACAAGGACTTTTAGCAGCTCTGCCACAAAGGCTCCTCGTGTTCCCATGCCATTCCCCATTCAGTGGCAGTTTTACAACCCCATTGTGTGCGGCTCCTAGAAATACATCATAAATGTCTGTGCAACTCATTCAAATCAATGTGAAATGTTTCAGAGGTGACTAAAATCTGTGTTTCTTGGAAAGCCTTGTGGGTACCAGTGGGGGAGCCTCAAAAAGGGCAGAGAGCTTTTAGTTACTTGGTCACTCCACTCCTGGTTTTCATTTATACCAAATAACCCCCTTTGCTCCCGGTGCTCACAGTGAGTGCCACTAAATGTCTTGTGCATTAAAGGAAAGTGCAGTAATTTGGACCTCGACATTGAAATTCAAGCCTTTTTTCCCCCTGCTACTTATTTCCCGCTGCCTGAATAGAAAACGCCATTATGTCAAGCTGAAGGCGCAGAAAACTGTGGCACCAGTATGCAGAACACATTGATGAGCCATCAGGAAGTTTATGTGCATTCTTGATGTACAAAGATGCCTAAAAAATGCTTTTAAGGATGCATTCAACCAATCTGTTACAAATAAACAACTGCATACAATTTTTAGACACAAGGATTACATGTTAGGATCTTGGGTTGTTTTGATTATTTAATTCTAGTTTGCTAATTCTGTATCCTTTAGTGTCTTTCTTTGATTAGATCAGGCTTGTTTCTGTTTTACTTTTGTTCAAGCCTTCCTTAGTGTTTCTAGATGATTATGTTATTTCTTGTGTGTAGTTATTATTTTTTGTTACTCCAGTTTAATCGTGTTTCTAAGGTCTAGTAATTTTTTAGCGTTAGATTTATTTCCTGGTCCCCTGTGTCTCCCTCAGCCCCCATGCCACTTTCTTTCTTTCTCTCCTCAGTCTGCCTTCTGCTCTCTCCCCTGAAACCTGTTTCTAATCATCCATCTCTTCCCTGTTCAGTAATCAGCCTCCCCACTATATATATTATACCTCATTCTCAGTTCCTCCTTGCTGGATCCTCCTATCTAATCCCGTTACTTCCCTGGTACACCCTGTTATTTTCTCTGTTTCTTCATCATGTTTCCTGCTAGCTTTTTCATTGGATTTATTATTGTTGCTCTACTCTGGCTCCCTGGGATATTTGTAAGTTTGTCCCTCTTTTTTTTCATTAAACATTTTTCAGCTCTGCCTTTCTGCATTTGTGTCCAACATCAAAAAACATCATGACATAAAATACACAAGGGTTCCTACACATTGTTTTTGACTGAAGTTAAATCAGACCAAATTTCTCTTTTTAGGACAAAAAAATTCTTAAATGCCATAATAATGAGAAAGTATATTCAAAATCACAAGTTTGCATTCGGCATGATTGCTCTCTCTTTAAACAATCCATGATGATGTTATCGCTTTATAAACTTCTGATCAGACTTAATTGGAGGCACACATTTAGATGGATCTAAAGATCAAACCTTAAGTTGTTTTGCTGCAAAAGTAAAGAGTACTTCATAAAGTAGATTGCAACATGAGAAAAGAATTGTTTGCGAATATTGAAGCAGCATCTAAAGACATGAGCCAGGAAGTTAAACCTCAGGTCCAAACAGATGACGACACAAGGAAAAAAGCCAAAGTAGTTATAAAATGGATTAAGGAGAAAAAACTCAATCTTTTAGTCAGAACCGATGACAGGTATAAACATATATTTACTGAAAATATTTGTCCATTTTACTTACAACTTAATTCTGTGTAATGATCTCAGTTTATCCAAGAAATTATGACCAGACGTGCGAATCTGCAAGACAAAGCCGGGAAGGATGAGCTACAAAATCAGCTTTAATTTAGACGAATGACCCAAATAAACAAACTACAGTAAGAAAGTGTAGAGCTTTTAAATGCATGATAAGAAAAGTCCTGATAAAAGCAGAAACTTTCACATTTCCTGTGTCGTATCTTTTTTTAATGTCGAGCTAAGAAGAAGCAGTTACTGAACCATCAAAAGCTCCTGAGACAGGAGTCAGATCCTTTATATTACAGTCTCCTCACATTTTTAGAGACACTTACACATAGATTGGATTCCTTTCCTTCTCTTTCCTTTAAGCAGCTGTCAGGTACAGTCAGTCTATTAAACAGGATGGACAAAGACAGCAAAACTAAGTATAAACCTCCAGCAGTTATTCTAATTTAAAATAATCAAAATATTAAATAAATCATATGAGCTAACAGTTTGTTTGCTATGTGCAAATTTCTCACTTTATAATAATTGTAGACCTTAAATAATTGATGAATATGTTCACACATTAACCAAGAAGAGGAGTAAAATTCCAATAATTCAAACAACTAATAGGGAATCTTAGAGTTGTTTGTTTTGAAGTTCCCCAAGATATTTATGGGTAATAAGTATCTTACCAACAGTAAACAGGTGTTTTAAATGCCAATGAAAGTTTATTGCGACCATAACAGTGAAGCAAAACGTCTCAGCATTAAAATGTAAAAGGTCTGATCAATACTTTTTGTCATGTTGATCAAACTGAAACTGAAAAATCTTTACTTTTCAATGATTTTCATTGTCAATTACCTTTGTAAAAATATTGTTAAATATGCAATATATTTTCTCTTGTTGACCGATGGCGTTCAGGATCCAACCAAATACATGAAAGGACCTCAAAAAGGATCAACTACATTAGCCAACCATTATAGAAGTGAATGACTTTCACAAACGATTAGAAATGTGACTTCTTTAAAGTAAAAGCATTCCTTGATTTTGACCTACTTTTAACATTTAATCCTTGGGTGTTTGGATTTTGGTTCTATTTGTGTTTTGATCATTTCCTTGTTCATTTAAGTTCAGTATGTCTTGCCATAATCAATTTCTCTTTATGTGTCCATTATTGCTAAAATATGTTGCCATATATGTTCATTCTTTTATTTTAGTCTCTTATTCTTGTGTTCTGTTCATGGCACATTCTGGATTTATTTACCTTGGGACATAATCTATTTTTCCATGGTTTGTAGTTTATTTGCATCTAATTTCTTATTCATCTTCCATCAGTTTGCCTGTTTGCTGTCCTCGACAGTAAAACCTTCTGTATGAATGGTGCTTATTAACGTCGTAAATATCAATTTCCATTTCATGTCTAAAACTAAAAAATACATCATAAAAGTGTCTAAGTGATGGTGAAAATATAATGCTACAGGAAGAGACAACAGGCCACATATTCAGTTAGGTTCTCCTGTTATTACAAGTGGGTAACAAACTAATTATTGACATAATAAATTAGTATAACCAGCTAATGTATCGGCTTATTTCAGTAATAATGCCGATAGTGTTAATAAAGGCACTTCCTAATCATCCCGTATTTCATCATCCAGGAGCTTGTAGTGCATTTTTTTCCTCATTTCTAATAATTCCAGATAATCCCTTCTCCTGCCCACCACCAGCTCTTTCCTGGCTTATCGCATTTACACGTTTGAGTGTTTTCCTTTTATTTCTTGATTATGGCCAGAGTGATTCCACTTCTGCAGCGATTTAATCCTCTCACACATCACCTGTCAAGAACAAGGATTTTAAAAAACCCTCGTGAATTGAGTGTGCAAAGCTCTGCTTGATTTAAGAGCTGCTGCAAACGCCGGTTCACGACAGGAAAATGGAACGTTTTTCACCCAGAGAGGAAATTAAAATATCTCTTTCCATTACCCGCACCAACTTCTTGGTTTTAAAAAGTAAGTGTGGGCGAGACACACAAAAAAAAAAACAGGACAAGTTGTGCAAAAATAATCAGAGCAGGAGCGGAGGTGGAAAGTCTGACAGGTGACAACGGATGGGAGCCCTGTGAGCTTTTAAAGCTTTGATTTTTGCTCCGCTGAGACCCTTTTTTCAAGCCACCTTCCAGGTTGTAACTCTCAGTAAGGAGTGGTGATATATCATCTTTTGTACCAATTAGAGTCATCACTGTGACACTCTCTTTGACCTGTTTTAACATGATGACAGATGAATTCAGAACATGTCATGACTTTTATTCTTCACTCTGCCGTAGAGCCTCGTCAGAAAGTGTAATTTATCGCAGTGAAGCCCCAGTGTTGCATTTTTCCATTAATTTTATCCACCACAAAAGTTTGAACTGCTATTTGTCTACTTTTCGATTAAATGTTAGAATGCTGCAGGAAAACATGCCGTGCAGGTGCATTTTAATAAAATTTTAATAATCTTCTTCTCCTTTTCCTTTCGGCTTTTCCCTTTTGAGTTCGTCGCAATGATTTTAATGATAAAAATAAAACTTTGACCAGAAAGAAAATGTATTCCAGTTAAAAAGCTGACACTTATTTTAAATTGATTCCTTATGTGTCTTCAAGTATTTCTGTTTATTTTGATGATGATGATAATAATTAAACTAACTAAGCTGTAAGATTAATAAAAAAACTTTTTAATTGAGTCAGCAATCATCCCCATGATTGTGTCATTTTGCTTTGATAGTAGTTAAGCAGTCATTGACACAACTAGCTGTTAAACGAGTGCTGTATCCAAGCATAGTAGAAAGTTGAGTGGAAGGAAAAGATGTGATAGAAAGTAAATATCACATTGGATATCAGGGTTTCAGAGTCAGAAGAAAAGTGGAGACACACAGAAGGTCCAGTGTGAAGTTTCCACTTTCAGTGAGAATTTGGGGAAACCATTTCCTTGGTCGCTGTTGGTTCACTGTGTTTTATGAAGTCCAGAATCATTGCAGGACCAAAGAAAGACAGTTTAGAAAATGCTTTAAAAAATGCTCCTCTGTGCTAACATGTTGACTAGACCTCAACCTTATGGGTGTTGTCCAGATGAGAGACACCAGGGCAAATAAACTGATCTTCTTCATGTGTTTGTGCAATAATTCCTGAAAAAGAACCAAGAATTGAGTGAAAACTCGTCACAATTGTTGACTTCTGTTGAAAAATGTAGTTTTTATTGCTCCTGTTTAAGGCTCCATGGTACGAACAGAACCACGTCACCTGCAAACAGGAAGTCCTGATGCCTCTCCAGAACCACCCATTGAGATCCTCCACATCACTTTCATGTTTTAAAGGTTTAAGTCTGTAGCTGAGACTTTGTGTTTTTCCTTCGATCTGTTCAGTTGCAGCTTCCTGCCTGCTGGTGTCACTGTGAAAACTGGGTGCAGAACCTCCTACGTCACTTCCTGTCTGAGGCCCACTGAAGATCTGATTGGATCATCACTTGATGGCTCCACCAATCCCTGAAGAGGTCTCCATGTTTAAACTTCAACTTCCTGACTTGAAATGTGTTTGTTTCTTTATTTGAGAATCTTTTTGCTTTGTGCTGTTTTGTTCTCTTTGAATCTGCTAGTAGATTAGTTTAGTTTTTTTTTTTCAATATTTGTTTGACTTTTGTACTGACTCTGGTTTGTAACCTCTTGATTTGTTTAGCCTGAGGGTTTTGGTCAAGTTTTGTTTTTAAGATCTCTGGGTTACAGCTCTGATTTTAAAATGAAAATGTTGTTTTGTGGATTTTGTTTTGGTTTCTAAGATTCTCTTTAACTTTAATTGTTAATTTTCACTCTTGATTTCAGAAAAAGAACTGAACAATAAACTCCTAACTGTTAAACCTTTAAAATCTGGGTTTCTTCTTCCATGTGGTTGAACTGGGTCGTAACAGGTGGAACATTGTGATTTCGTTTTTAATTTTTTTTTATTTTGCAGTGATTACTTATTTCTTACTGAGTGGCCTCTCAGTTTTACTGTGGATACTGACCTTCTTTTACCAGACTAAATCAATATCTTCATAAGGTCATTTTCTTTTTATGTCCAGTTAAAAGATACATGAAAAGTATGAAGCCTGTTTATGCTTGCATATATTATTTAACCACTCAGATTTTAGTTTTATCGCTCCCAGGCTTTGCTAATAAAATCCCCATCAAAATAAATCCCAATTGCTTATATGGCATATGAAATAAATCAGCATTTTGTGTTTTTTATTCTAAAAAGAAAAACATAAAAGAGACTGTAGTGTTCACAGTCCCTCTGTACAACAGGTTGAGTAATTTAGGACTGTAGTATTGACAAAAGTGAATTAACATCTCCAGTGTTTGGTTTTGTAATCTTTATTTCAATCCTCCATTAATCCGTTCATTTTGCAGCCACTTACCCCGGATTTACCCAGCCTATGGATTACAATTCACCAGAGGAAATCAAGCGTATTTGCTGTCATTTTTCATGTTGGAGTGTGGGATGTGTTTTCAGGCCAGCTGGGAAATCTTGTGTCCTAGTTCTGCCCTCATGCTGCCTGAAGGGAATCCTTAAAATGCAAAAGAGAAGTATTTTGAATCAAAACTCCTTAGGATTTTTTTTCTTTTTTTCTTTCTTCTGAATGCCTCAAACTGTCATATTGATGAATATCATTTTCCTCTCTTGTTTCTCATCAGAACTTGTCATTAAAAACTGACAAAATGAAAAACGCTGCGAATGCAGCACTACACCCGATCTCATGGACCTTTTTTCTATTTTACTAATGACTCTGGAAAGCATGAAAAGCTGTCAAATGAGGTCAAAGAGATTTGCTTGAATGTTCTGCAACTGAAAAAGATAGAAAAAAGTGCGATCATGCTCTAGGTTTGCGCTTTCTCATTTAGTGTACTTGAAATATTTGTTTTTGCAGCGTATTAGTGGACAATTTTTGCGTGAGTGTGAAGTGAAAAACATCAGCTGATTAACTTATATTCATGAGCAAAATAATTTTGATCACAGGGAAACATCACTCAAATGTTATAAGGAATAAATGTTGTCTGAGTGATTTCGATCATTTTCCTAATGAAAGTTTTATTGTAAAGTGGGTCAAATCTTGCCCTGATAAAATCAAAGATGGATTTTTATGAGAAGAAGCTAAACACTGAATATTGTTTTGGCCAAACCTCCAACATTTTTATAATTTATTATACAACAGGAGTGAAGGATATTTCTGTTTACAGTTAAAAGAGAAAAGCTTCTTTATAAAGAGAAAAAGGTTGCTGCAAATATATGGTATATAACATTCCTTTATGCATATTTGAATCATATAAAGTTTATGCATTTAAACTTCATGTCTACATGGTGTCACTGCTTGAAAGGTCGAATTCAAATTCACTTTTTGTTTACACTATCAGCCATTAAAACTGATTCTGATTCAAGTCTCTCAGATTGAGCTTAACATTTATTCTGTGACTCTTTCAAATACTAAGGGACTGATGTCGAGTTCAAAGTCAACTTTTAGATGGTAGAGATAGAATATTTTTCTGCTGATACAATTTGAAACAATCGCAGCTCCAGAGTGTTTAGATGTGGGGGAATCGGATTCACTGAAGCAGCTGCTAGAGTCAAAAATACATGGAAATCTTTAGATTTTATGTTTTTCTTTGTCTATAATATAATTATTATAATTCAATTCTGTGATTGAAGTAAAATCTGAACCTATCTGAACTTAGGCAAATGGCAAAATCTTTTAAATTATCAGACTGTATTTAAGAAATTCTTTCACCACAAGTTTAATATTTTAAATCCCCTGTTATCTGATGAGGAGAAAATCTGCATCTTGTTTTCCTGTGAAGCTGAGAAGTTGCCATGAGGTGAACTGTCCTCTCAGAAACTCTGCCAAGCATTTCCAAGAGCCAGAGCAGTTTAGTCCTTCGACCATTTTCCAAACGTTTCTCTGCAGAAATAAAAACTGTTCAAATAACCGAGCAAATAATGCCCAAGTTCAAGTTTAGTTTTGTACTTTTGTGCTTTAAAATGCATTTCTTTGTCATTTGTCAAAATAATCACTGTGTATTTACGCACATCAGGTTGAGGCGAGGTGATCCAGTTTCAGTTGTGTAACCTTCATCATTAGCTGGCTGCTTTTAAGGATTTACGTCACCCTTTCATCATCTACAGTGAAAATGCCCTGGATGTCTGAGATGAGGCTTAATTTCTCCCTGTTTTCTTCGCTCACACTCCAGATTAGTGCTGAACATGACTCCTCCACACATTTTGGCTTTATGTAACCGGATGCATCAGGGATCAGTGGCCTCCATCAAATGGGTCGTGGAGTCTGTTCGCCAAACACAGCGGACAGGGTTTTTTTTCTCCTTTGGCGTCAACACAGCAAGATAAACCATTAGGGTTGTGGCAGCTTCAAGGCACAGGTAACATTGAACAGCACATGAATATTTTGGCTCTATTGTCATGAAAAAAAAGCCCCGACAACAAAACTTCAATTTCTCCCCCTTTATTTTTTGCTCCTTTAAGCTTTTGTCTGCTGCCTGAGGCACAACTCTTAGCAGGAAAACTTGCTTTAAAACCAAACAATTTGTTTTTCTTTCAAAGTGTTCCGAGTTGAAATTGTATTCCAACAAAAGGATGCTAGCACAGCGTAGAAAAAAGATATGCTGCAATTTTCTGCAATTTAGTGCACATAGAGTCGGCCCAGACATGAATGCCATATTTATTTTTGACTTTTTAATGTTTTATTTGAACTGCTTTTATCTTCAGGAAGGAATATCTGTGCAACAAACAGTCTTACATAGTAATAAAAGAAAAAGAAATGTGTAAAAAATCAGAATGTGTTTTGGATTTTCTCAAATCTTTTCTTTTGTCACTGAACAACTCTTACAACTCTGGAACAAAACTGTTCCAGGTCATTTACGCTAGTTGGTGTCCTGATATTTCTATAGATGTACAATTTTCTATCAAGGCTGAAGTAAAAAAAAAAAAA
This sequence comes from Micropoecilia bifurca, assembly GCA_903067075.1. Taxonomy (NCBI): domain Eukaryota; kingdom Metazoa; phylum Chordata; class Actinopteri; order Cyprinodontiformes; family Poeciliidae; genus Micropoecilia; species Micropoecilia bifurca. The sequence continues at coordinate 13,208 of CAEGAF010102864.1, forward strand.
TCGGTAAAACAATTTTAGAAGTCATGTTTCAGCCTGATATTTCAGAGCCAGTTTTGATGTGTGTTCCTGATCCCTGAGCTGCTGATTTGAGGTGAAGCTCCAGAATTAGGAGGTGAAATGAACCAGGACTTCTGGCTCTGCACACTTATTCTGCCACCACCATATCTGAGTCATGTCACAAAAAGCTGAGTTTTGGTTTTCTTCTGTGTTTGGTGTCTTGATTATCTCCTTGTTTTATAATTGATGTATATCTGTTTAGTTCTTGCCATATTTAATTCAGCTCCCTGCATTTATTATTGTACCAAACATCTTGCCATATAATTTTCTGTCTGCATTTTTACCAGCTGTTCCCCATTTGCCTCTGATTAGCTTGTCTGGCTCCATTGTTATTTTTTTCCCTCTGCCTGTGTATTCAAGCTTCTGCATTCTCATCGTTTCTTACTGGATCCCTCCATTAAACCCCCTGGATGTGTTTCATTCAGTTTCTTGTTCCTCCTCCATTTACTGTAAGTTCTTATTTTCATTTAAAATAATAAACTTCACTTTGCCAGTTTATCCTTGCACTTGGGTTCTTGCAATCTGAAAACATGACACACTTGGTATTTATGCTTTCTTTTGCTTTTTTATGTGATGATATTCTTTGTCAGTCTCCTAAGCCTCTTGGAAATCTTTCAAGAAGAGTTTAGGCTGCCAGTATAATGGATAATGTCTCCAAGTATTAACTTTCTGTCTGAATTTTCTCTTCTATATTCCAAGTTTCTAATATTTACTTGTCCAAACATGCTTTTTTATTGTCAATTTTCACCCAATTAAACTTAATAGATTTTATGTTGCATAACCAGTTTTAATGCATCCTAAAAACCACATTTATCATGACATGCCCATGATTTTATGGAGTTATTACTAGAACCATATATATTTTAATGGCGATAAAACGGCACTAAAGCAACAATGTTGTATGGAGTTTTTCTCTGCCTTGGCTTTAGGTGACACCGATGTTGCTTGCCTGGTTTTTTGAAATTAGCAAAACAAATAAAACGCATGGCAAGAATTAAATATCACACAGCTACATTTGTCTTGATTGTGTTAAGTAACTTTTCTCAGTGTCTGTATGCTTTTTGTTCACATTTCACAACATGTGTCCCTGGCTAATTTCTCTACATAGAGAAATCTAATGATTCAGGGCTTTTGATTGCAATGTTTCAGCTTTCTAAATCTGAGGGGGAAAAAATCCATTCGGATTCTCTGTGTTTTGTCTGCGTTTTTCTAGTTATATTCCCAGCAGGGGTTCCAGTGAGTTGGATAAAGAAAAGTGAACTGCAGACAGATAATGTAGATGTATTGTACAATCTCAGTGAAATTTCACACCTCTGGCTAGATTTTTTTTTTTCCGCCTCTTACTCTTTAATGTGACAGATGAACAGACCCAACCTCCGGCTTTCCGTACCTGCGACCCTCCTGTGCGTTGAAGCTGCGTTCCCTACATTTGCGCGAAGCAGCTCACCCCTCTGTCTCTCTCTCTCTCTCTCTCTGCTGTATAATAACCACTGTCCTTCGTTTCCATAGTAACAGATGGAGGAGCTTTTATGAGGGCAGAGACGTTGATTTGATTTGCTGGAGATTAATATAGATATAGAATGAAGTTGAAAAGAGGAAAAAGGGAGACGTGGTTCGTAGTGACGATGCTGGAGGCGGAGTTTGCTTTTACTCCATCAGTGTCAGCAAATTGTTCACAATGTTTAACTTTTAAATGCCTCTGAAATGACATGAACGATCAAAACGAGACGCAAGGACAAGTATTTGCACTCACTACAACAAAGTGATGTGTACTTGTGAAGAGCAGAAAAAACATTCAAGAGGTGGACGGTGATTCTGGAGAAGATTCAGCGTTTTGCCACTCAAATCAAACACCTTAGTCATGTAATTAATTGGGCTTTTATGGTAGAGTGTCACAAAGAAAATAAATATTGAAAGAAAGTCAAGTTGAGATTTGTTTTTCTTTAAATGGTCAGAGTTGATGGAAAGATGGATGGAGGAAAATGCAGAGCCGAGAAAAATCTGTTAGAGGAAGGAAAACGTTGAAGAAATTCACTTGTGGCTTGTTTTTAAATTTGGTTAGACCCCAAATGCTGCATGGACTTGCAGATTTTCAAAAAGTACTAACAGGACATTGCTGTGTAACAAAAATAGGCAAATCAGAGGAATTTGTAAAGCATTACATTAACATTTTGGATTTCTGGTTCAAAAGTAACACAATCCTAAGTGACAAATTGTGACATTTTCCTAAAAAATGTGTCTAATGTAATTTTTTGAATAGAACTCCATTAGTGTTGCCCTCTTTAAATTAAACTGCAGTTTTATTTTCCTGCTGGTTGAGTGCTGATAGAAGCTTTAATGATTCTGAAATCTTGGTTTTTAATGCCCTTTTCATGTTTTATTTCTAATCATTGAGTCTGTTCGCATATCACTCTACAAATCAATTGATGTTAATGTTTGAATTGATTTATATTAGTCATATTCCCCAATGAACTCACCAAAATAACTACCTATTTATACAGTAAGACACGAGGGACGAATCTGCTCAACCTTTTTTTTTTTTTTTTTGCCTTAAGCAGTAAAAGATATCAGAAAACACATCTATGACAGCTGTGGTGAAGACTAAAGTTAATAATAGCATTTACGAACATGAACAAGGAAAAAACGTAATTCACAACATGAAGGAACCCCAGAGAGTTAAGGGAGAAGATCTCCAGAGCAGAACAACTGAACCTCATCTTGATTACATGACCAGAGCCCTCCTCACCCCCTCACCCCGTTTCTGTAATGCAGCATCAAAGAGTCCAATTCCCCCCAAACTTCAGATTTAAAATTACCATAGAAATGACAAATCATCTCTGAAATCTCCTGCAGCAATTCGCCCCAACAGTCCTGGCTGTGTATGAAGTGAATGTTAGAGTGATTTAGCCCACGGTCACAGTCTGATCCTGCCTGCAAGGCTGTCATCTTCAAAGGAAATCGCAGCTGAAGTTTAGGTAATTAGACAGAGGAGCTATCTACATCAGGCATCATCACGCGGTACAGGCCGCTGAAAGCCTTCATTGTCTCATCTCTTCCTCTCCTTCTCCTCTCGGTTACCCATATCAAAGGGAATTTCAAGGGTGATTAAAAGTTAAACTGGATCTCCACCGAGGGAATTCCAATGCTTCTAAACTTCATGCGATTCACTTCGGGGTCCTGGAGGTTCTCACTTCAGTTCAGCGTCTGAGAGAATATGGAGAGATGCAGGAACTTTGCACGTTTTGCCATGGTCTATCACACACTTTCAGCTAAAGAGCTTTACATTTTAGGTGTACGAACCTGAAATGTAAGAAAAACACTACAGATGTTTAGACTGCTAAGAACTGCCGGATCTAAAAGTGGTTAAGCTTAGTATTAGAATTAAAAATAATCTAAAAAAGTCAAGCCAGAAAGCCTTAGCCTACCGTGTTTTTCGGACTATAGAGAGCACATCACTATCAGCTTCACCCACAAAGTTTTTGGAAAAAACTGGAAAAGTGCACATATAAGCTGCTGGTATCTCTGCCGCTCTCGGTTTTTAACAAGGGCGCTGGAGCCCTGCGTCTCCAACGCCAAACCATGGATTCGTTCACGCCAAGTTTACATGCAGCAGCTATCGATCTGTACTGCCAGATCGATAGCCTTCAACTTAAAAGCTGCATCATATGAACTTCTTCATGTTGTTTCCTTGACGATGGGGTATGAGTTTCAAAAGATTTCTCCATCGTGCCTGCTGCTAGCATGTGATTGTTCTGAATTAAAATTTGGACGTTCTTCTTTGATTTCCATTTTTGACTTCCAATGATTTGCTTCCTTCTAAAGCGCCCCCTGGTGGTTGAAGGAAAATCCACAGAAAAGCCACAGCAGGCTATAAGCTGCATGGTTCAAAGCGTGGGGGGGAAAAGTAGCGGCTTATAGTCTGAAAAATATAGTAATTTAGCTTTAACCTAAATTAGAAATCCGCTTCATTTGATCCAGTCTAAATAAATGTAATTCATATGCATATTCTTCAACTAATAACAGTAGTAACAGTTAATGTATTTCCAAAACTTCATTAATAAACCCAGAATTTAACCTTTTGGTTTGCATGAAATAAGTTCGAGGCCTGAGCTTTAAGTTAGCTTTACTTAAGCTTTTACAAAGTGCAGTAGATAGATGTAAGCATTAAACTTACCTTGCCTGCCTTTTAAATTATCTAGAAAACAGTAGACTATATTCATATCCAAGTCTTGGCTTATTTAAAAGCACGAAAACACAAAAGCTTTGCCTTCCACATCTCTATGCAAGCACAGACCCTCTCCAAAGCTGCTTCTGCTGCTCTCCGTAAAGTATCACATATTTTGGCGGTGATTTCCCGAAGGCTGCAATTCCTCTCCCTCTATTTCTCTGTTACATCCACGTCTGCAGACGCACACGCTCTCCACATGCATGCATTTCATGCTCTTCTGCTTTATTTGTCGTTGTGGCGAACAAACACCCCGCTGAGTCGAACTTGTTTCTGGTGTCGTCGCGCTGAAAGCCACCTGCTGTTCTCAGCAGAGCACCTCTCTGTCCCATCTTACCCGCATCCTGACTACATTATTCACAAGTCAAGTGGTAATTCATTGACTTGTCAAAGAGTCTCACATCTGCAGTGAAGCGGAGGACAGTTGAGTGGATGCAAACTCTCTTGTTGAGAGGACATAAAATCTCTACACACCACTGTGTAGTCACTCCAGGTTTTGTGATGCAAGAATCTTTTAAAGAAAAGGACACTTTGCCAAAGCATGTTTCCTGATACTGTTAGAGGGCTAAGCTTTCTTTAAACCTCTTGGAACAATGTGTCAACTGTAAGGTTGGTGTAAAACTAACGCTGAGTGTAGTATTTCACACTATCGGAGGGAAAAGTGTTCAAGAATAATTTCTCATGGTCTCAATTTTCACATAAAAAGGAAGGAGACTGAGCACTTCTTGTATCCAGTGTAGCAATGATAAAACTGAAATGATGATTCTCCAGGCACTTTATGTTTACCTTGTAAAATGCATTAATTATTCTCTCTCTGCAGTGGGAGATAAGCCCATTTCTGTATGAAGTGGCCTGTGACTTAATTACATTGTTGGGATGCAGTGAACGGTTTAAGGAAGAATTTATGGGTTTTTATTCAGAGCAGGATTCGCTGTCAGCGCTTTAAAATTGTGAGATTCTGTGATGGCAAGAAGCACAGAAGTTTGACCTAAATAATGTGGCTCCAGGTGTTTGACGAGATCAATAGCAAGTGAAGGTAGGAAACAATATTTATAAATCGGGTTGGATGTTATAATTTCTGTTCGTACAGAGAAACACAGGCTTATCCTAGTTTGATGATTTTTATCGAGCAAAATGTTGCAATTTTGCTGCAACCTCTTTTAATTGTCCATTGTAGACAAACCATTGCAGGAGTTTATTTCTCCTAACAGAAATAACCATGAGTTTCGGTGAAAAATTAAGATACAGTTTAATTTATCTTAAACATTTTCCAAAGACTGTTTTCATTTATTGTGGTTATTTGGCCAAGCTGACAAATTTTGCCCTTACTGTACAGTATGTTATTCTTTTTGTTTCTTATGTATATTTTATACACTGTCTTTGTGTGAGTCTATTGGAGGTAATTGCCTTTCACTTTGCTGAAATGTGTGATTTGGGATGCAAATCTCAAAACACACATAAATGATGCTAGTGCACAGATTTCCCCGTTATGGGACAAAAAAAGGATAATTCTATTTTATTCTATCTAACAGTCTGGTTTTGGACTGTGGGAAGAAGCCAAAGTACCCAGAGAAAACCCATTCATGCACAGAGAGAACCTGCAAACTCCATGCAGAAAACCCAGAACCTTCTTCCTGCAAGGCACCAGCACCACCATGCACTCCTGATGCATCATAATTAAAATCGATGTGATCTTTGGAGGCACAGAGTTGATTAAGTGAGTTGTACTCATTTATTGCTGGTAAACTGCCTGTTCGGCCTCAAACTCTTTATTGGACTGGAAAGTTTGGGATGATAAAACATGGAGGCAATTTTAAAGATGATTCATTTAACAAACTGGGGACACAGCAGCGCAAAGGAAATCCTCATGCTGGTCTTCATCACACACTGCTGTGGGACACCCAAGATGGACAGACAGACAGACAGACAGTTTAGTGTTTTCTCTCTAACATCCCTCTGGCATCTCATTGTCTTTAGTGTCACTGATGCACATGAGATAAAATATAAATACGCACAACACAGGAAATGAGGAATAGCTCAAAATTAGTTTTAGATCCGCTATGGGGAAATTCAAATCTGTTTTAAAGTTTGGGCATCATGCAGATACACCATCAAGACAAGTAAATTAAATCTGCTTAACTGTGATTTTAATACCAAATCCCAAAACACACACTGATGATGCTAAAGTTTGAGTCATTTTCACTTTTTCAGATTATAGCTGTACAGTCTATTGACGTCTCAATTTTAAAAACGATTTGGTGTTAATGTTTGGAACGATTTATATTAGTCATTTTCATCAATGAACACATTAACCATCCATATATAAGATCATTTAATCTGTACGCCTGGTTGGTTTGTGCCATAAGAAACCAAACATCTCATGCGATCTGTGTGTTTTATTTTCTGTTTTCAACAGTCTTGAGAAACGTCTGTGAAGGCAATTAGATTTCTGTCTTTTCCCAAAGATGAGTCGTCTTTCATCCAAGAAGCTTTTTGGATGAGAGGTGAAACATCTTCAACCTAACAAGAGAAAGTCCAGATTCTTTCATTCATGACTCTCAAGGTTATCCTGTCGCAGAAGACTGAGAATCTACGCCGACGTTTTTGACAGTCATGGTTATGATATTTAGTGAAATTCAAAGGCGTCATTTCTGGATCACTACTTGTCAATTCACATGTTTCCTGTCTCATTTTTCACACAGGTGGGGTCATTTTGCAGAGCACTGGGAGTTGAAAGAAGTCTCCCGTCTCACTACGAAGTGACAGACTCAGGCATCACCGGAGCGTAGCGGTGAAATTGTTTAAACCTAATGTACAGTGATGTTCCTTTTCTACATTTAAATAAGGTGTCAAGGACTGAGGAGAGCTTCATCTGTCCTGCTGTTGTCAGGGAGCTGACTGACTTCCTGAGGTATTATTAGACATCTCTCTCCCTCTGGTTCTTTAGTTGCGGTTAGATGGAGAGTTTTATGAATGTCCACTTCAGAACAGGCTCTGTGACCAGAGTGTTTTCCTTTAAACCTAGAAGTACTTTGCACAACATAGTGTTTTTTGTGCAGTGAGCCCAGCCTGTGTGAATGTCAAACGCCGTCTTTATTCCAGCCCTCCAGCAGACACGTGGGTTACAGCACATAAAACACAAGCAGCATTTGATTTGTGCTCCTGCTGTACGTCGTTGGCGTCGCTCATCGACACATCGGGGGCAGCCAGGCGTGCAGCCTAATGTGTTTTTCTGATGTACTTGATGAGACTCTCAGCAGGCCACAAAAGGACTCTCCCAGTGACTACCTGCACTCTCTGCAGCGCTTCTTCTCTCGCCTTCATATTTCATTATATGCAAAAAAAAAGCAGCTCTAGGGTAGACGCAGCTCACTTCGACTAAAAACGAACAGATCGATCTATCTGTTTAATCCATCTATGTTCATCTACTTTTTTTCACACTTCATTATTTAAAATCATTGAATAATTTATTCATTGGTTATTAACATGGCCCTATGTGGGGGGTGGGGAGAAGTAATCATCTTGCCCTAACTACAAACATCTGAGAATCAACAATGAGAACTGATTTCAGGAGTTCAGTTAAACCATTCAGAGCCCAACTCTTCGCTCAGTTAATGTCAATTTTCATGATTCAACAAGAGAAAAGTGACTGGAGCTCCAAGGCTAATAACTGCTGGTCAACAATAACACTTCTTATATTTCCTACAGCAAACCATGTTGACAAAACCAAACATTTCTGGGCAACCTGTTGCAGCAGATGTGAGGGAAAAAAAAGAATAAGTCGTCCTTGTCAAGGCCCTTGGTTGAGTGGCCGCGGCATAACCTTAAAAAAAAAAAAAAAAAAAAAAATA
>CAEGAF010102883.1:0-34850 GCA_903067075.1 Micropoecilia bifurca
GTGCAGATGCTATATAAAGAACTCTGGACCAATATGTTATTATTAGACATCCATATTTGTAGTGAACGGAACAAATCATGTCCCGTTCAATACCGGACGGGTGGCAACATAACTGTGGCGTCTATTCTATGCGCCTTATAATGCGGCGCGCCTTATATATGAAAAAAGTTTTAAAATATGCCGTTCATTGAAGGTGCGCCTTATAATCCAGTGCGCCTTATGGTGCGGAAAATACGGTAGTTTGATTTTCTTATGAATTTATAGTTGAAAAGACGTTGGCTCTAAATGAAGCCGTTGCTCTGAGTGTATTTCACATTTCACTCACAGAAACTTGACTCAAGTTCAGTTATTGACAGGTGTCCTGTATGAGTGTTGGTGAGGAAGGTTTCTCAGAAAGAGCCACTTTGAGTCACTTCCTGTAATGAAGATTCAACCGACAGAGGAAATATGACGTAGTTTTACTTTGTGCTTGATTTTAGTGAGGCCCCCATGCAGTTTCACGTAAAAGTATTTATACCCACAGTACTTCTGTACACTTACTGTGCGTGAGTGTAGAGATACTCCTGAATCTAATGTGACTGTGACCAACAGGTGAACAGAGTCTACCTGTGTGTAATTTAATGTCAGTATGAATCCAGCTGACCTGCGAAGGCTTTAGAGGTTTATTAGAGGAACTTAGTGAACAAACAGCTTCATGAAGACCAACAAACACAGCAGACAAGTCAGGGAGAAAGTTAAGGAGAAACATAAAGGTTATAAAATATGAAAATGTTTAATTCAGGAGCAGCATCTTGTTGTAAACTTTCATGTTATAACAAGATACAAATCTTGTCAAAACATTATGAGAAAGTTGCTTGTTACAAGATATAAAAATTTGTTCCTCTGATAAATTTCTATGTCTGTCTTCTCAGAGGTGTTGCTGCTTTACTGTTACAACTTTATTATTTAAATGAGAATATATATTTTGGTTTTAATGAGATTTAAATCTTATTAAAACGAGAATGTTTTCTCGGTTTAACAAGTATTGCATCTCGTTAAAACAAGAAACTGCTTCTGAATTTATTTCCAATCTCTGGCAGTAAAACGTGTCGATAATAAAGCAATATAACAAGCTCTGTAAACCTCACAAAATGCTTTGTTTAATCCATCATCTGAAAATCTGAAGAGTACGTTACAACTGTAAACCTTTATCAGAGAAGAAACAAATGCTTATAACTGATTATTAACCCTGAATCATTCATGTTGTAGATGTGTCACTGCTCCAGCACATCTGATTAACATGATTGTATTACTTCCTCAGCATGACATCAAGCACTTCAGAAGATATTAATCACCCACTCATTTAGCTGTGAGGCAGGAAAACACCTAAAACATGCAGCTAGTGGGCCTGAGGACCACAGGGAAGAAACCCAGGGTTATGGTAAATCTGCAGAAAACCCCCAGTCAGGTTGGAAAGTCTGTTAACAGGAAAACCATTAGACTGTCTCTACCCAAATCTGATTTTAAGTGAAGTGTGGCAAGAAGGAAGTTATTTCAAAATAAAAGCCACAAAAGCCTGCAAGTAAAGTAGGAAAACAGCAAATATGGAGAAAAAAATAGTTCAGTGAAATAACACTTCCTGGTCAACCTGAAAACCACAAATCAGTGTGAAAACATCATCACCACAGCAAAGCATGGTGGTGGCAGCATCATGCTGCAGATGGATGGAGTGGAACACAGGATATCTCTGAGGAAATCTACACAAGGTAGGTCAGTGGTTCAGCTTCCATCAGGGCAACAAATCTAACCCAAATCAACAATGAAATGGTTTAAATCAAAGTGCTGCAGTGGCCCAGTCAAAGCCCAGGCCTAAATCCATTTGGGAATCTGCTGCAAAACTTTATAAATGATGCTCCATTTTACTTTAAATCTAATTGTAACCAAAAGCATCTACAAAGTTTCGACTCCACAGGGTTTCGACAGAAATGCATTTGTGCAAACCATTATGTTCAGATTTTATTCATATAAAAATGTTTGAATACATTTATCACCTTATTTCCAATCCACAGCTTTGAATTACATTTTGCTGGTTTATCACACATTGCGTGTCTGAGCAGTATAGAAATGAAACGGATTGTATAAATGGTTTACCATGAGAACTGAAACACTTTCCACTTCCTGCACTTTTTCGGTAAAACCACCCCAGTGTAGGTACAGAGTGGTCTACTGATGTGGAGCTAAGCCATGGTTCATGCTTATCCTGCACTTTGAACCATGCAGTGTCACAGAAGCCCTTCTTTTGGCAGGTGGTCCTCATCTGCTCCCCTCTTGTCTTTGAAATAGTGCTTTGTCACCCTGTCCTGGTGCAGGAGGAGGACTTGTATTCACCTCACGGCCGTCTCTCCTTTATGTGCTGGAGCCTCACAGGACGCTCCGTACAGATGCTCTTGGACACAGCAAACGCCGGCCACAGAAACACTGAATAGGGGGCTCTGTGGGTTGCCTAAAAGGGGTTTTGTGGTTCCATCTTTGTGCATGAGCGGAAGTGTGTGTGTGTGTGTGTGTGTGTGTGTGTGTGTGTGTGTGCAGGGTTTTTTGTGTGTTGGCCTCCGCACATGGGACATCCAAAACATGTGCTTCTTTGCATGTGTGCAGGAAGTTTTAAGCAAACATTCCAAAACTTATAAAGTAAAATATAATCACATGCATTCCCGCAAAATGCTAATTATGTCCACAGATGCAGATTCTAGCCCCATTCTTCCCCGACAATGATGTACAGTATGAATGGGAAGTGCAGCACATTCGATATCTTGGGGGTGAATTGGCCCTCCAGGGAACGATGATCAGTTATTGCAGCAATTACACAGGACATAATCCGTACACAACAGGAATTCAGGGTGAGGGAGAGAGAAACTCGGAGGGAACGAGGGAAGCCGAGAGAGGGAGGCCTTTTATAAAAGCCAAGTCCTGCCACTTTGGGGAGAAATTGCGGGCAGCGAGACGGCGGGCTTCGGGTCCGAAACGGGAGCCCAGACGAGCCAATGAGAGGCCCCATAATTCTGCTCAAGTGGTGTACAGTATCGTGGGACGCAGGCTGCAGAACCACAAGGCTGCAGAACTACAAGGTGTCCTGTGAGCGTATGGCAACAGAGAAGACATGTAGAGCAAAAGGCTGAGGCTCTGGGCTCCAAAATCCTCTCTGCACGTGACAATTAGCTTACAGTCCTGCTCTGAGAAGGTAAGACGATTCATTTATCAGCACAGCTCAATAAAACTGAAGGGAGAAATCAAGAGTGGGTGGAGAAATCAAACTGATGTGATTCTCTTTTTTTGCAGGTGATAATATTCCCTCAAAATCTAACTTGCTAATTTTGCCTTCTTTTTTTATTTGATTCTATTAGAGCAATTTAAATAAATTCTGTTTATGTACATTTAAAACATTATGAATCTGAATTCATTTGATATTTCATAAAACGTGGTGATATTGCCACATTTTTTAGAATTCATATGATATTTTTGCAGGAATTTTATGCAAAAATGGGACAATGAGTGTCATTATAAAGAGTAAATTAGATAATAAATAGAAAATAGACACAGTTTTCTTCACAATGGCTGGATTGTCCAAAGCTCATGCTTTGGTTTCAGCTCTAAGCTGTGAACTGAGCCAAGTTGAAAATGTTCCTCCACTGTATTCGGGTTCAGAGTCGGCAGCTTGGAATAAGAAACTGTGTGAAGAAACATTCACATAAAACACATCAGGACCCATTAAACACCAAAATAGATTTAAAATAAATATATATTTCAAAGATAAATCTATACTAACAGCAAAACCTTCTTTAAAAATTGAGAAACGTACTGGAATCAGCTAAACTCAATCACTTTTTTCACTTGTTAAATTAATTAAAGACTTAATAGAGAAACTTTTGTTGATGACCAAACTAATTAATAGAGTAGTTCTGGTGTTATTTGTAACCATTCTTCCACACAAAATGTTTTAAAGATTCTATAGAATCTGATCTTTAGTACTTTTTATACATTTTCAACTGGATTTAACTGACTGACTCATTATAGCAGCTTTGTTTTCTTTCTCTAAAACCAGTAGAGAGTTTCATTGATTGTGTTTTTTGGGTTCATTGTCTTAATGAAACTAAAAAAAAATAATTTTCTTCTGGTACTTTTCTACATTCAACCTTTGTACATTATAACAACAAAGCTGCTTCTGCATCATGATTTTCCCACCTTCAGATTTCACTGTTGGGATCCAGGTTTTTGGGTGACATGCAGGAACTTTTCTGATCCAATCAGGTCCTGTCAGTGGAATCCAAACAGTTAATTCATTATGTTTTCTACCAACATTTCATAGGCTTGTCAAAAAATATTCTGAAGATATTATTTTCAAAATTCTTTTTCTTCAGCAGTGGAGTCTTACGCATTCATTAAATATGTGTAATTCCAGGTTTTTCTGAATCTCTCTGCAGGTGGTTCTTTGCTCTTCCTAATATTTTTGTTAATCTTTTTCTAAAGATCTATGATTATCACCTGGTAGTGGCTGATTTATAATGAAATTATGTTGTTTCTTTCCTGATTAAAGCTCCAACTTGTGTTCACAGTAATAATTAGATTATTAGGTATCTGTAGCCAAAGGCATCAGAATGTTTTGCAACAATGATCTAGCAAAGACTTTAGATGGGTTGTTTGCTGTTACTGAACGTAAAATGCTAATGGCGTGTTGCCTTGGTGACGAGTAACCTTGTTATAAGTCTAAACAAGTTGATATTAATGTTTACTCAGTACTTGATGTCTGTCTCATTTAGCAGCTAATTTGTTTTGATCTCTGAGTGTGTGTACATTACTTTGGTTGTAACCTGCATCCGGCGTGAATTTAATATCTGTAGCCACATTATAAGCATGTTTACTGGCGTTCTAGCTGCTTGTTTCTCGCTCCACATGTTGTTTTGCACGTGATTCACAGGAGGTGGGAGGAAACACATCTAAAAGGGATGGAAAGGTGGTTAATATTTATTTTGAAAAGTTTTTAATTGGAGAGAATCTGATAAATTATAACAAATGCAGAGTTCATGTGAGTCATGGAAAGTAAAGGTGAGAGGAAAACAAGCTGTTGAGGAAATGAAAGAAAACGTGCCAGGGTGTGTGAGAGCATCCAAAAGCGAGAAGGGGGGAGAGAAAGAGAGAAGGAGGAGGAGGAGGAGGATTACTTCTCAGCTCAGAATATTAATTAGGGCTTTTGTCACAGATCTTTTTACTCTTTCTTTTCCTCTATAATGTTCCTCTATCTTTCATGCACACATCTTTAAAAATTCCTCAAATTAACCTTCAGCCTCGTCCTACACCATCCCAAAACAAAATCTGGCAATTTTCCACCTCAGAATCGAGGCAAAAACACCTTCAATATGACGAAAACAAAAATATGTCTGTAAGAAAAGACATTCATACAGTAACATAACATATGCAAAAGAAAAAAGGACTAATGCGTGCAACTGCTTTTCCTCTCACATGCAGATGGACACAAAATTGTTTCTGTGAATGGCATCTTTTGTCTCTTTTATCTCAGTTCCCAACAAAGCATTCCTGTGTACACAGAGGAGAGAGAGAGACAGGGAGAGAGAGAGGGAGAGGAAAAGAAGGAGAGAGAAAGACGAGAGTTTGATAAAAGAAAAGAACAGGGGAGGGAGATCAGGAAAACATCCAGGACTCCATTGTCTGGCCCCAAAGAAGAAAGTTTTAATTCAGTTTTTTTTTCCTGCATCTGAAGCAGGGGTGTGCATTAGCGTTGCCATGGAAACCGGATACAGCCAGCAGGAAAGGTTGATCCCATTTTCCTCCATTAGCTCCATCAGTTATCTGATACGCAGCCCAGGTGGATTTTTGTTTTTCCTCCACGAACACGTGAGGCGACAAGCGAAAACCAGGCGAGGGTGAGTCAGAGTTGACAGAGTGAGACACTTTCAATGGTGTCATTGTAATTACGAAGCTCACTCTTGCATAATCACAGCAAAGCAATGTAATTAAAAGTGACTGGTTATGTAAGCCAGGCTTGGGATTCCCAATGCACACTTTCACTAAGTGTGCGGACGACGTACTCGCTCTTTTCTGGGCAATTACTTTACATTGGATGTATGGACACACAAGAACAAACACTTGCTGAGGAAAATTACAAGCCACCTTACTCGTAACCAATAATTTCATCCTATTTAATATTTTCATATGCAGATATGCAGAATAAGAGTTGATCTTAAATGGAAGTGCATTTTATTACATTTCCCAACAGAACCTTGATGGGTTGAGGTATTTTATCTTTTACACAAAATACTCTTGACTACAGAACTGAAAAAGGTGTAATGTTTCTTTAATGATTCTTTACTAAACTTCGGACATTGGCAGCAATTACCTACTTACTGAAAGTCAACATGTTTTTTCAGGTTTTTGCAATAAATGTGCAATGTCTGTTTTACAAATAAAGAGACCAAAATAATGTAATTTATGTGAGAACTGTTTTAAAATGTGTAAAATACAATAAGCTAAAAGTGAATTCCGTACTTTTTCAACTGTTTCTCAGTTAGCTCAACATACAGACAGCTTAATTCATGAATGAAATATTCATGCTAGCATTAGCCTTAACTAGCTTCCAGAAATATGAGCCGTTTCCTACACAATACTAATCACAAACTGCATGAAATGAGACATTAGTTGAGTCTCCATTCATTAACTTCTTCAACTCTTAAAGGTAACCAGCATCAAAATACAATTTACCGACCTGCGATATAGAAAAGATGAGACACGTTGAGCATCCATTAGCATCTAACAGGAAGTTTTATTCTTCTTCTGTGTGCCCAACTTTCTCTATACCACCAGCGAACATGCATCCCCTCACGGTTGCAAGTGGAACCACATTAAATTAGAACTTATTACAAAGAGAAATTAAAAAGAAATATAATGTTGGAATACCTATTTTTATATTTGACTTGTAGCTTGTTTTACACCAAAGCACATGTTAAATCCAAACAATTTTGTTTGTATCTCGGTCTAAGAGACCTGCTTTCACTTGGATTTTGCAGTCTCTCTGGATCATTTAGAGTTTTAATCTCTTATGGAATCTTCACATAAACCAAGTTTTCTATAAGCTTTTGGCCCAGAGATTGAGATGACCCTGGAAAAAGGTAGATTTTGTGTCCAGTAAACCATTTTTCTGTGGATTTGGCCACAGCATCACAGATCCTCCATCATACTTAATAGTAGAGATAAAATGCTCATTAGCATATTCATTGTTTGTTTAATGCCAGATCCGCCCTGAATGCATAGAGGTTGAAAAGCTCAATCTTTGTCTCATCAGACTCTGCAGGTTTATATTTGTCATGGTAGAACATGAATTTTTAAAAAAAGGTTTTCACAGTAGATCAGACAACAATTAAAGAAATAAGGTGGAAGACATGCAGCAAAAATCCAAGAGCTGGGAATCAAATCTCAGACAGAAAAAAACACTTGAATTAAATAGTAGGTTGTAACATTTAGCACCATAGATGTTTTTCAGTAGCCATTGTGTCATGCCATAACCCAGGGAAGCAAAAATCCGGGATTAATTATTCAAATATTCTAGATTGAGCATCTTAAAACTATGAAATTAAACTAAATAATGAGTTTGGTTTGCATGTGTCACATCTATTTTTATATGAGCTAAGTGCAGCAGTGACAGCTGCTGCTAACTTCACCTTAATGTTGATTTTGAGAGCAAGCTTTGAGAAAATTAGCAGTTTTACTATTGATACAAGTAAGTAATCACAGTGTGAAGGTAATTCATGTAACCAAAATATGTCAAATATTATTTTTTTAATCTTAACAGCAGTGTAGCTATTCATAAAACTATATAAAATAAATAAAACAGAAATAAATTTTAAACAAATCAATTTCAAGGGCCTTCGAGTCTAACATGTTTCCAAAGAGTTTAATTTCTATTTTCGATACTTTACCTCTAATTATTCATTTTCTTATCTGTGTCATTTTTAATGCGTTGTTTATCACAAGATTAAAAACTGCCATCAGTTTTTGGGAAAACCCCTTTCCTCGCCTTTAAATAGGTCTCACCACAACGGAAATGTTCTTTTCAAAATCCAAGTTTTTGAACGTTGTACTGTTTCCATAACCCACAAAAAGACCCGACAGAAACTTCCCACTCACATAAAAAAAGCTATTTGGTCTTTAACATTTTACACTGAAACTGTGTTCAGAGATGTAATTGTTAAATTTTTGCCAAAAGTGCTGTGAATAAACACAAACTAACTGACAATGTTAAACATTGTTTGCATGAGAAAACTTCAAAGACACTGAAGCCTAAAAGTTCAGAAAAAGTTTAAGACTTCTCACTCTCAGTGCTGCTATCTCGAGTTTCTACTAAGGAATCAACTCTTTGTCCAACTAAATGTCTCCAGCTAGAGTAAACAGAAAGCTTCTTAAAAACAAACCTTATCTAGGAAAAAGTCCTAGTTTTACCCAAAGATTAGCACCTTAACTGACGCATTCAGTTGTCTCTTCTCTCCTTGGAGTCACAAATGAGTCTCTGTGTGGGCGCTTTGTTGGGCTAATGCATCTTATTTTGCTCCTTTCACTTTTCTTTCCTTCTCATTATCTTGCTCCCCTGTGGGTTTCCTCTTCTTTGGCCTCTGGGTCCTGTTGATGCAGCTGAGTCTGTTGAAAAGTGTGGAGGAAACAGTAACAGCCTGTTGGTGACAGGAGTGGATTACAGTCTTGACTTTTCAAGAATGAACACCACTGGCAGCTAAGACACTCTGGTGGGTTTGCTTTTGAACGATTTGCAAGATGCATATGTTAAATAAGATATTGCTCAAATATTCACAGTAAACTAATTATGATTTATAATTAGAACAAGCAAAATCTTGATCAATTAATTGCAGTTTATTAATAGTTTTCTTCAAACAACAGTTGATGCAACTACTTGACAAAAGTCCAAGTTAATCCTGATTGAATTTAAATCTTTCTTAGTTCTGACTATAAAATAATATGAACAGACGTTTCCAGCAAACACACTGTAAACTTCAAATAGAAAAAAATATGAGACTGATGACAAGCTAAGCAAATTGTAATCATTGAACTAAAGGTTTTACCCTGGCAAGTGTTTCATGCTCTTTTTTGGACATGATCTCAACACTTTTGATCATTTAAATTATTTTTTTCTAACTTAATGTCTCTTAATGTTTAAGTTTTTCTTTTGCTTGGTTAAATTTACTCCAGTGGCAGCATGAGAGCAGCAGCTCTCACATTTAAATAAAAGCACATTTAAACCACAGCTACAGAATTTACACAATTACTAACTTCATTTTATCTATACAGGTTCAATTCATAATAAATGTCATCTGCTTTTTACAGCTATTTATATATTACAACAATGTCTGCACTAATCACGATTTGCTCACCTCAGGATGCTGGATGCTTAAAACCGAAAATGAAACTGATGGCATTATATTTTCTGTGTAATTCAGCAATAAAGTGACCACTTGGTGGCACTCAGAGCATTGTAGTGTCATTCTTACATGGTCAATCTATCCTTAAATATGGAGCATGACATTACAGCATCATTCCCTGGTGGGATAATTCACCCCCAACATTTCTGTCCTACACATGTGTTGCTCTAAAAACTAGAGATTTACCATCTGTGACATGAAACTATTTAAGAGGGAACGTGTGGTTTTATTAAGGAAATGTGCAAGAGGAAGGAAGACCGATGGAGGATGAGGATAGCAGAAGAAACACAGTTTTTACTTGACATGAAATAATAAAAGATGATCTCCACCTACAAATTAAATTATGACCTTGTTCAGGCTGAATCACGCAGATATAGAAACTCTATGAAAATCAAACTGCTTTTATAATACTTAGTGTGTTTAATTTATTCTAAGGTAGCATATATAGGGTGTTTATGTTAATGTCGGCTCATATAAGTAGGCTTATTATGTTATGCAATAAATGAAAAGCGTTATATTTCTAAAGTTACAAACGCATTTCTGCTAGATTATCAAGCAGGTTTGTCAACTCAGGCGGGAATATGTTGGTGAAAAGCTAATTAGTAGTACAATTAAATAAAACAATAAAATTATTTTAAAAAGACAGGAATAAAACAACAGCAGCTAACTTTGATGCTGTACCTGTCTCATTCGTCTCTCATTCATCTATTTATCTCGACTCTTCAGGCCTTCCATATTTCCGCCAGCTAGCTGTAGCATCTAAGGTTCACAGAAAACCTCAGAAAGGTGTTCATGGCACCAAACTGAGCGGAAATGAGACACCAATGATAAAAAGGCCTAGTTATAACAATCTAGGTCTTTGATGACAATGAAAGATAAAAAACAAGGCTTCTACAGATGAAGCAGTTTTTTGAGCTCCAGATATCTGATATGTTACTTTCTTTTGTTTTGAACCTCTCTGCAGCTGTAAATCTTTATCTTAGCACATTCAGAATATAAATATTATCTCCACCTTAACATCTGTAGATTCTTCTATCATGAACTGCTTTTATTAAATAACAGTCACAAATTGCAAATCAAACTATTGAGCAGTTAGTACATCCATCAGTTATAGTTATCTATAGGACAGACATTCACACACATGCACACACACTCATATTTAAGAGCAATTAAATGAATGTTTTTGGACTGAGAAGGGAACCTGGAGTACCCAGGAAAAACCCACGCATGAACCGGGAGACTTACATTAATATAGACAGTGATGCATGATGTCAGCTTCAGTAGATAAATGTTAGTTGTCAATTTATGTCTTCAAAAATGATTTTAACCTGTGAAGGTTTCATGTAGTCGACAAGATACTTGCCTGGCTTTCTTTGAACTTCCACTAGTGAAGCAGAAGGTGGCAATGTATAAAGCAAAAACATTTAAGTCTGATGAAGAAATGCTCTGCAAAGCGCCCGCCATGCATCAGCCACAGCCATGCAAGAGAATGACTTTTGACCTGTTGACTGATTTTCATGCAAGATTAGGTGAAATATTCTGCAGCTATGATTAAAATGTTTCCTGTTAAGTATCAAAACTGTGTCTCCATGTACGTTATTCTGTTTAATTTTACTTTTCACTTTTTTCATTTCCTCTGAAGAGCATATTCAGAGGGTTTATGGAAAACTTTGTAAAAGTAATGGATTTTCATAGTTTTAACATGCTAGTAGAAATAAAACGCTAAAAAATGTGAACTCCAGGTCTCCTCTTTTGCAAACATTGTAGAATTAAGTCTCGACATTATGCATCTGTTTTTCTGCTTGTTTATCTCGACTGTGTGGTTTTGGTTTGCTAATATGTTTGTGGTCGTCAACAGAAGCACACAATTTGTTTATTGAAAAAATGTCTCACTGTCATGAATCTTATATATTAACACTGAGGATGGATTTACTTTTCAAACTTGTAGCCTTTTTGCCAGCTTGCCTCAAACTGGTTTTACAGAAATATTAACAGAAGATTTCATCCTCTTACATTTGCGTTTGCATAGAATGAGTACATGCCAAAATTTTGCAAAATGAGCAGAACGAGATCTTCTTCCGGTGATGATGGTATCATTTGATCGTATAGATATCAAATTCAGACGAAAAACCCAGCTATCATTTTTCCCATGACAGCTTTACGCCTCACAAAAGCTTTAGGCCATTTCCAGATCTAACTTTTTGCTTGAATATAAATGTGGTTTTCCCAGACTTTAAAACAAAATAAAATCAAAACGGCAGTAAAAAACATGTAATTTAAATAATGTGTTCTGGTAATTTTAGATATTACCGTGTATGTGACAGATAAATTTCAATTTGAGGAAGAATTTCTCTGCAGGGAAGTGATGTGCAGTTAAACGTTTGCGGTTTCCACTGAACTTTAACAGTACACCAGTATTTTTGTGTCTACTCATGTGTCATAGTTCTGCTGGTGTTGTTAAAGTTTGGTGTAGAGATGAAATAGGTTGCGAATCAATCTAGGGAAGTTAACCTTCAACTTCATTTGTCCCTGTTTGTTTTTCACAGATGACTTCTGCTACGCCGCCCTGCTCTCGCAGCTCTTCCCCTCACAAGGTCTGCCACTCTCAGACCCAAACCGATGTCCTGAAGCCGTTGCTGGGCGGCGGTGCTTCTGCTGGAGGCGGGACTCTGCGGAAGAGGAGGCGCATCCTGTCCAAAGATGGCCGGAGCAACATGCGCATCGAGCACATCAGTGGGAGGAACGCTCTCTACATGCGTGACCTCTGGACAACTTTTCTTGAAATGCCTTGGCGCTACAAGTTCTTCCTGTTTACAGCAACGTTTGCGGGGACCTGGTTTCTGTTTGGGGTTGTGTGGTACCTCGTGGCTTTGGTGCATGGAGACCTGCTGGGTGAGAGAGCAGAGGCTTTATCAACAAAAGTACCTTTACAGTTTAACACCCCCCTCAGATCACTGATGCACCTCAGAGTTTCCATATCTATTCCATCTGAGGGCAGGACTTTGATAAGATCTGACATCAGGGTTTGTCCCCCAGTATCAGGCTGTGCTTCAGACATTTCTGTGACGTTTTCCTGCCTTTTTCTTCATGAGCAAACACAGTTTTACTTCCCAGTTTAAGTTGTGAATAAAGTCAAATTCTTCAGTTAAACTTTCACCTCAGCTCAGGGTGTCATTACCGGTTTCATAATGAGTCAACAGAAAATGCAACTGAAGATAAGAACTTAGCAAAAATAATACCTAAAGCTTCTGAACAGACAAATGCAAGCATCTTAAAGAGACAGTAAATTCAGGGACTGTATCTATCTTTCTATCTATATGAATATCAAAGTGAAAAAGTATTTTTTCACTTTACTTTTTTTTCAATTAGTGAAAAACTTAGCTAACTGAAAAAGTTTAAATATATATTTATATGTAGATGTTTATATATAAGATTGTAATTTTTATTATGAAGATATTCCTTAGTTATTGTTAATCATAAAACACATATTATAGTTCCAATTCTCACAAAAATATGCAGTGCCTTATGACGTTTTAACATCTGGGGACTGTAGAATCTAATTTGACTCCCATCAGATTTAAGGTGAGGTGTTTATCTATCTAATTAAAATGAAATAATGTCAGCCAAGAAATTCAAGATTTAACACACAAATTCAAAATTAAATGTTTATTTGCATGCTACTGAGTGGAACAGGCATTTGGTCTCACAGCTTCAACAAGCTTTTTGGCAGTTGGAGCTGTAAGATCTTCCCTGTTTTTGGTCTCCAGACCCTCTCCGTTGAAGTCTTGGCCCCTTTAGCTGTCATTGTTGCCTCCCTTCACTGATCGTCAGTGGGGTTGCAGTTCAGATTAGCTTAGCCTCTTCATGACCTCAACTTGCTTTGTGGTTTTAGTGATATGTTCTTAGTTGACCTGGGAAACCCATATGTGACACATTTTCACTGTTTTGCTTCAGGGTAGAAGATTCTCATGCAAGATTTTTAGGATGCGCCGCCTCCAACATTTGAAGTTGCCTTGTACTCTTACCTACCATGGAATGTAAGAACTTTTGTTCTTACATTCACACTACTTTTGGTTTGTATTAAACCAGCTAGTTAGCTAAGTACTGAAGCAGGCAGAACTGAAAAGAATAAAATCTCATTATATGAGTGTTTTTGTGCAAAAAGGTAATGAACATGTTTGGATACCACATAGATCTGTCTTTATAGCACAATAGGCCACTTTAAGAATGCAAGACTGCGAGGTTTTGCTGAGTTAAGACCAGAGCTGCACATATCTATGAATAAATACGAGAGAGGAAGGGTGTGGTGAAGAGAGAGAATAAAACTGCCTCGTCTGAAATAGTTCTCATCAGAGACAGGGGATCTGAATCTTAGGTTCAAACATTTGAACATATCTTTTTCAGTGAACTATAAAGTCATTTCATATCATCACCAAAACCAAACAGTTTTGACCTATGATCTAAAATCCCCTCACTGCCCCACAGTGCTTTTAATATGATACTTCACTAAACAGGAACATGGTTATAGCTTGCAGAAAATTCCCATGAAATTTATGCACCAATGATTTCATATTTTTTTTATGAGAAAAGGTGATTGTACTTCAGAGAAACAGTAACTCACCACCCTGATTCAGATCTCTTAGAACCTCCCTTAAATCATGGCTAATGGAGAATCAGGTGCTGAAGTTGTAACTTACCATCCAGCTTTGACTCAAAGGCCTTTTGACACAAATACACTAACATCTGACACTAAAACCGTCCTTAATGGTTTCAGTGTCAGTTATTTTTTCCTGTTTAAACCTCACTGGTTTTGCAACAGTTTCATTGCAGCTCAGCAAAACAAGGAACTAAAGAAGGTGAACAAAACTTAGAGCAGGACTATAGAGGTGGGAAAGTTCAAATAAAAAAAGTGAGATAGTGAATAGTTACATAAGAACGGATGTTGCTACGCTGTGAAACGAAGACGAACATCTGTAGAGTTTGAACGATGTGAACTGATAGTTTGATCCCTTTCTGCTTGTTTCACCCTCTGTGCAACAGAATCAACATGATGCACTTTTTATCTAAAGCCGGTAAATAGATAAACTGTTAACATGATGAAATCATTAGACATAAAAATATGGGTGCACTGCAAGAACAGAAAATCTTATTTTGGTATTTTTGGTCCAGTTTCTACTGCAAATAACTTAGTACATTTGAAACTAACTTAAGAGTAACTTTTAAGCAAGATATGGAGGCTTGTTTTCAGTAATTAATTACTTAATATTGATGAAAAGTGCATGTTTCCTTAGCAGATTATTTCATTTATAGTAAAACGTCTTCCTCAGTTTATAAGTTAATTTATCTGCTAATAGAACTAGTACTTTTTCATCAATATTAAGGAATTATTTACTTAAAATAAGCCTCTATATCTAGCTAAAAAGCAAGATATAGAGGCATTTGTCCTGAGATATTTGCACTGCACACCAGAATAGAATTACTTGGTAAGATTTTGGGTTTTTGAAGGGCTGCTCTACTTTGCAGCCCTTCACACATGCACACAAAGACTTTTTGACAGTTACAAAGAAGTGAAGCTTCTGGTTTTATTTCCTGTAAAACGGAAAACCACGAGTGCAATACAAATATCCTCACAAAAAAAATAAAGACAAACACACCTCCTCCTCTTCCTCTGATGACTCATGTTTCCACTGTTTGGCATTACAAGAGGCCTCCACATAATGTAGGCATTAAAAGAAGAAACGTCTGGTCCTTTACCGCAGCCTTGATGAGCTGTCGTCGTTTTCTTTCCAGAGTTCGATCCGCCGTCCAACCACACGCCCTGTGTGATGCAGATGCAGACCCTCACAGCAGCCTTCCTCTTCTCTCTGGAGTCCCAGACAACCATCGGTTACGGTTTCCGATGCATCACAGAGGAATGTCCGGCTGCCATCATCCTCCTCATCCTGCAGCTGGTCATCACCATGCTGCTGGAAATCTTCATCACCGGCACCTTCCTGGCCAAGGTCATTAACTGAATAGAGAAATGTGGGATGAAAAGGTGTCCAGTCCAAATAGCCAAACAGCTGGGATGCACAGGCCAAAAGTATTCATACCCCTTGTAGTATTCGACCCTTGGCCCAATCCAAATATTTTCTGCACTTTGATCCATTGGATTAGGTTTGACCAGCTTCTATGTCCCTGATAAAGAAAAGTTGTCCCATAGAATAACGTTGCCATCATTCAATGAAGCAAAATGAACACATATTATTCATTTTTGCCACTATTGGGCCACATATATGAACTTTATGTTCAAATTAAAGTTTATTTTTTAATAATGGGACAATATGCATTAGTGAAAATTTCCATGTAAATGCATACAATTATAGACAAGAGGCTAATTTCTATTGAGATATTGATGTATTAAGAAAGGCACAACTTTAAAATCTTTACAAATTTGCATGTAATCAACACTGACATTTTTGACTTTCCAAGAGCTGATTTTTAAGATGTTTTTTAATGAGATTAGAAATGAAAGGTGCCTTATGTCACTCTGAATCATACTCCAAGTGTGAGAAGCTCAATAGGAAAAAGTAGCTCGACTCACAGCAGTTTTCCTAAGAGGTATTGAACTTTGGTCTCATCTGATCAGAGCCTTTTGCAGTTTGAAAACATGTATCATTTTTACTTCATGTAAAATCTGTAAACTCTCTTGGTAATAAGAAAAGTTTCCAGGGCTGTAAATATGTTTGCAAGACATTGAATCCTGATTCGTCTAAGAGGAAGACAATTAACTGAAAATACCTGAGAAAAATAAAAACTGAGCTTTTCCCGGTCAGATTGCGCGGCCAAAGAAGCGAAGTGAGACGGTGAAATTTAGCCAACATGCTGTTGTATCGACCCAGGCAGGCCAACCCTGCCTGATGATCCGGGTGGCCAACATGCGCAAGAGTCTTCTTCTCGGATGCCAGGTTCGTGTACAAGCAACTCTCAGACAAACAGAAAAAAAATGAGTCAAAAACTAATATTTTGTTGACTCTGTTGTATTTGTGGATTTTTAACAAACATTTCCATGCAGAGTTGACTTTTTTTTGCTGTGCAGTTCTTCAGATTGAGAATGAGTCGAACCAAAACAAGCAGTGTGTGGCATTTCATTTAGGTGACAGGGAAACTCCTGCAGACGTCCCTGACAAAGGAAGGAGAAACGGTCCGTATGGACCAGAGGAACGTGCCCTTCCAGGTGGACACGTCCAGCGACAGCCCCTTCCTCATCCTTCCCCTCACCTTCTACCACACCATCGACGACAACAGTCCCCTGAGAGCCTGGGCCGCCAAGGGTGAGCCTGGCCAATAAAACAGAAATTTGTTGGTATTACCACATGTTGAGGGTGTTTTGTTACGTCTTGAGGTTTTTGAAGGTTGTGCTCTTAAGAAACCCTGTTGCTTAGGCAACAAAACCGTTTTTTTCCCATTAGCTGTTAAGAAATAAGAACCGAAAGGAACATTGCTACACTAGGAAACCTCAATTCACAGCAGAAGTAGACCAAAATTCTTATAGGGGTCCTTGGTCAAGAGTATGACACTTAAAGTGTCTGCACAGCAGAACATTAAGTTTAAGCTACAAAGTTATTGTTTCATTTCTGAAACATTTGCAATATTTTGAAGTAGCAGTGAATTAATTCATATTGTTTTTTTTAATGTTCACCAGCCTTCATATACTGAAGAATACAAATATAAATATTTGATTGCCAAGAACACAAGAAAAGTTGCCAGTTTTGTAACTTAATTGGTTAGAGATCTGTGATTCTCTACACCTGCCTTATACCTGTTTAACACAATGCTCTGCAAATGCAGTTTTTGTGCAGTGATGGTTTGAGTTTGATTCATTGGTGACACATGACTAAATTATTGTGTTTACTACCAAATATAAGAGTTCAAAAGGAAGAAGTTGGGCAATTAACTTGCAAAAGGGATAATCGTTTTTGGTGGTTAGTGAACTGGGCCTTGACTTCCTCTGTGTCAGTGAGCTTTATATATATACTTCACCTCACTCTTCACTTCCTTAATGTGCAACACATTTTTGTAGGAGATCGAATATCTTTCCATTTATGAGAAAATAATCTAGAGGAGATCTATCGATACGTTTTACATGTTGGATGTTCATAGATTTACTTCAACTTCCATTTTTATTTGTTTTCTTATCCATGCATTTCAGAATGCATGCATTCAGAAATGAATCCATGCATTCATTTCTGAATGCATGGAATCCTTGCAGGGTTTGTAGAGCCAGAAGTCACCACTGGTTGTCAGTCCTTCACAGGATAAGATAAAACAATCATGCACAAACTCAGACCTAATGACAGTTTAGGATGGGCCATGAACCTTGCATTAAAGTTCAATATTCATTGGTCACAATAGAAACATGTTTTCCTGCATGTTGAAAAGCTTCTTTTGCTGCCTGAAAAAGTGACACTTAATAGGCAAAAATATACAAATATAAGTATGAATGTCTTTGGACTCTGAGAGGAAGTTGGAGACAATCCATAACACCCTAAGATCAGGGTTAGAGTTGATTCCTTCTTCCCTCTTTACCAGTTTCTCCTCATCTTTTTTAGCTAACCTGCTACTGTTCCTTCATCAGGTGGTGGATGGACAGATCCAGAGTTGGCTGACTTTGAACTCTTGGTGATCATGAGTGCCACAATAGAGCCGACCTCCGCCACCTGCCAGGTCCGCACCTCCTACCTGCCGGACGAGATCCTCTGGGGTTACGAGTTCCCCCCAGTCGTCTCCCTCTCCCAGTCTGGCAAATACGTAGCGGACTTTTCCTTCTTTGACAAAGTGGCGAAGACCAAGACGACCCCCATCTTCAAATCGTCCAGTTCGCAACACGAGTACCAGAGCAACGGAGGCGGACCCGTGTCTGAGTTGACAGATCCGGAGAAGATTCGCCTGGAGCAGAGCTACAGGGAGCAGCGAGGCGAAGACCGAGGCCGGGTCAGAGACGGCCCTGTAAGCGTTCGCATCAGTAACGTATGAGCAGCTAAACTGGCTGAAAGTCAGACATTTTGTAGCAAAACAGCATGAGAGTTTGTGAAACCTTTCACATGTAAGACAAAGATTGTTTTCATTTTTTATCAAAATGACTTAAGGCAAACATGGATGGTACTGCGTTTTGTAAGGAAATATTTGATAAAACTGCTGTCGTTTAGTCTCATCTTGTCACTTATGATGGAAAATCTAAAAAAAATCTATTCTCAAGTAAGGAAGAAATTAAGTGTAAATCGAATATAATTAATCTCAGATTAGACTGAAGGATGTGAAATCTATAAGGTTCTACCTTCATACTTTTTGTCATGGTCTCACCATCACATTTTTCCTTGCATACTTAGTGATGATCTGACTGTCCAGGGCTGAATGCTCAGAGCTCCATATCATGTCTACAGGTGCCTCCAAATTGCTTTTTTCATCTTATTTAATCATAAAATGTGTCCCTCCTCCCGACCATGTCAGTCACTCCAAACATTCACTCACACTGTGAATCTTTATCAAAGCAGACAGAGTGTCTGCGTGGTATAGCATGCGATTAAGTCATAATATTGCCTCATTGTTAGAACCTTTGAACCCGAAACATTATGAAAAAAACTTTTCGAAGCTTTTTCCACCTTTTTTGTGACAATTTTCTATATGATCCTAGTAAGATGTAAGAGAATTTAAAAAACCTGCAACAACCAGGAGGCATAAGTGTGCTCAACCTTAAATTTTTTGCTGAATCTCTGCTTGATTCAGTTTTCTTTGATAGGAGATTAATATCATCCAACTTCTTGACCTGGAAGCATTTCTTTTTGCCCTCTGTGCTCACAGTCTCAACAATTTATAAAATCAAGTAGAACCTGGTTTTTCCACACCATGCAAAACTGTGAAGCTGGTCTTTTGCCCATTTATTTGGATGGTGAAAATTTGAATTCTTCTTTATCTTCAGTTTTTTGTTATAATCCATAGATGTTTGGAGTTTTAGCTTTATTTATGTTTCTTTACTTCTATTCCCCTTCTTGCCATCTTGGTTTATCCCTTGTGTCAGATCAGCTGCTTTATTGTTTCTGTTTTGGATTTTGTCATGTTTCTTCCTGTTAGCTGAAGGTTTTGGGTGAAATGTGACAAGCATGAGGAAATGTTCATGACTTTAACTATGGTCTACTCTAATATCATCTGAGGGAAAAGTAACTCTCAGAATGATTTGGTCATCAGCATGTTTCACTTTGGTTGGTGTTCATTTTCTGCTCTGTGGTGTTTTTGTGCCAAACTTTCCGTCTGTAACTGTGGCTAAAAGTTCCAGTTTCTTCCTATCAGACCACAACGGGCTTTTAGCCAGAACTTTTCTTTCGAAGGAAAGGATTTTATCATGCAGTTCTACCCAGGAATATGAGAAATCCCTGGCGTTGCTGTCACATGTAGATCATAATACTTCTGCATTCTTGTTTTTGCAGCATGACTGTCGTTACTGTGACATGACACATCTGTTATGTTTCTGATACGATCCTCCTGCCATATTCTTATGAGTTTTTGCTTAACTATTGTTGTTTATCCAAGAAGCCTGAATGTTGAAATTGTTTAAAAAGTGTCTAAAGTTTTTGATTAAGGTTGTGCACATTACATCAAAGGGGGAAAGGATTTATCTGGCCAAACTTTTACATGTCACAAAAATCTGGTATTTCACCAGGGGTCAGGAGACGTTTTTATGTCACTCTAGTTGAAAACAGAGATCTCTGAAAGCAAATGAAGCACAAAGTTTGCAAATATGTTAGACAATACATGAAAACCATGTAAAATGTAGACAACAAAAGCTGATTTTCCATAAACACCCATTGATCTGAGGTAAAATGGTGTAAAAGCTGAAAGGTCAGAAACTTATTCTGGTCTCTTTAGGTACTTCCCAGAGCACTGAAGCATCACCTTGTGAGAGACTTACTCACTCAATAGCGAGACAACCTGAATGTGTATTTTTAAAAATGTGAAAAACAGAAGTAAGGGAGTAACACAAAATACCCCCAATTTCAAAGAAAAACATTTTTTCCCTCTGCTGTTCAAGTGAATATGTTGTAATTTTCTGCACTTTAAAGGTGCTTAGCTAACCCAAAGGGGAAATTGCTTAAGAAGCACCAGCTACGGTTTGTTGAGCAGAAAGTCAGATGACTTTAAGTATTTTCCTCTTATATGGTAAGAAAAAATAGCACCAAACTCAAAGGTCTCGCCTTCAACTTCCTCCTGAACATCTGATTATTTTAAAATTTCCTGTTGCAAAGTTTGCAAGGGAAACTGTTGTATCTCAACTTTAGAGTTCCTCATTATGCATTTTAGTGCTGGATGTATTTGTTAAACTACAATATGACATGTTTCTGTATCAAATGAATATTGTAGCACTTTATTGAAGTAAATAATGATTATTTGCACCTTCAGTAGATTAGTTGACAATTTGTCAAACCTTACCATTTGTAAAATATTCCACTGAAAGCTCTCTGAGTTTATATAGACCAACTTCTTTACAGCTGCTGTAAATTTAAAGAAATAGTCAGAAACCTGCTGTTCCTTTGTCAACGATGTGCAAACGAACAAACTGCAGTGGATGTAAATACTCATGTAGAGATGTCGTATCTGTGCCTTTAACGGTTAAAACAGTCTGATTGTTGTAAGTGTTGGGTGTGATCACTGCATAAAGATGTGTTAGAGTTACTAATTCTGTGAAAAAAAGAAAAACATCTCATCAAAGCTCCTTCTACACATACAAATATGAAGGTATCTGAACAATAAGGGCTGAGATATATAAATGTAAAGATAAGAATGCCATATAAAGTAAAGGTGGTTGTGACTGATATGAGAAATAAGGTGTGGTGTATCTTCTTTTAGCTCTTTGAATTTCATATTTCAAATTAGGTAATTTTTTAACAACTGGTCTAATAAAGCTTATTGTGAAATATTACATTTGACTTGTGTCTTTTGTTCTAATTTGATCAAAACTGAATTCCCAAATAGTTTAAATTGAATCCAAAACCCAGTGACATATAAAACATATAATAAATAAACCAGAAAAGACAAAAAAATGAGCAAATATCTAAAACTGTGATGCATTTCTGGTGAGTATAAGTGAATATAAGTGATAAAATCATCATTCAGTTCTGTTTTTTATGGCAGCAATTCAATAAAATTTCATAATTCTGTTGGTTTTTTAATTGTGTTGATTTTATCAGATTCCATCAGGTCATTAACTTGTAGGATTCATTTTTCTTGGATGAGAATGTGAAAGTGGATAACTATTGTGTTGTTGACTTTGCAGCAATCCCTTATACTGAGCAAGCATGCAGCGACAGTGGAGAGGAAAAACTCTCCTTTATCAGGAAGAAACCTCCAGCTGCTTCTACAGAGAAAAATAACAGAGAACTTAAAGTTAAAAGTTGAAATAAAAGCAGGTAATGCAAAATTAGAGAGTGGTAGGAAAATGTAGCAGAGTGAGAAAATGTGGTCAGCAGGCTAAGACTTTAGCAGTGTAACTATAGAGATAACTCAGGAAAACATAAGTAAGATTAAGTAAAAGTTTTAAAAAACTGTAAAGTTTTCAGTCTAATCTTAAAAGTAGATATTATGACTACTTCAAAGTCTAAAAGTGGAAGAGAAAAGCCAAAACAGCCAATTATGAACATAAACAACCACAGCTTCTTAGAAAATGGAGTTCAGTTTAAAACAAATTATCTGCCCAAATTTTTATTTTGTAATTTTGAAGTCTTTCATTTAGAAAATTCCAGAATTTGCTCATAATTTTTATTTGTATGATAATTTAAAATTTTAGATGGATGTTATTACTCAGTTCTTGACTAGCCTTTTTAAGAAAATACTTGTTGGCTCCTTTGTGGCTACACCGCCCACCTTGCACAGTCAAGGTGGGTGGACTGTGCACCCACCTTGAGTGTGCAATGTGGATGCACCTTGCACACACCTTGATCTGACCAAAAGAACCAAATTCTTTTGGTCAAAAGAACTTCAAGAAGAGATGGGAAACATTAGCATCATTTGCAAAAATATTTCTATCATTAACCCACAAAAAGAAGCCATTTCTGAGTCACATACACCTCTGAGTTTCTTTTTTAGAAATTATGACAACAGGAAGTGTGGTGTTGCAATGAAACCTCTTGTAATTAAAATCTGTCTGAAGTTTCCCAAAGTTCTTTTCAAAACAATATTGAATGAACTCTGTGATCCTGTTGTTGGCTGAGCAAAAAAAAAACTGAAGTCAAATTGGATGCCTGATCTTCTTATTCTTCTAGTTGGAAATTATGTCTTAAGATTTAAAATCCTGTTCCTGGTTGTTTGCAGAAATAACCAGAATTAAGTGTTTTGTAGCTGCTTTGCTGCTTCTCTACCTGGACAACTTGAACCATGAATTCTGCTCTAAAGGGGAAACGTCCAGCCATAAATATGGCCGTAAACTCTTGGGTTATGCAGCAGGATAATTATCCAAAGAACACCAGCAGGTCCATCTCCGAATGAATAAGAAAAATAATGAATACAATGAAAAAATAAAAAAAATAAAATGAAGGTAGTTCAAATCTGGATCCAGTTGTGTTCCTGTAGTACAACTTCCATTTATTCAACTCTGAAAATAGACATCAACAGGATAGACATCCTGTGTGTGTGTGTGAGTGGGTGGGGGTATGAGAGCATTTACTGGATGTGTGAAGTTTTATTCAACGTTCCCCCTGAATTCAGGAAACTGGCTCAGTGATAGACCTTGTGCTTCCGGATGTAGCAGAGTTGACACAAAGCCATGGCAGCAGTAGTTCTGCTTCTTCTTCTTGCTCTGGTGGATTCAATTGAAGGTAAAATTTATGTTATTTATTACAAATAGTGCTTAACAGTTGCTGTAACATGCTGACATTTCAACTGACAAAAATGTGGAGCTGTAGAAAGAATATCTTTATGAAAGAAAGTTCAACTGTCAAAATGTGTTGTGAAAAATGTAATAGAAGTTTTTCTGAAAAGTTCATTTCAGTAACCATTGAGCTCTGGCTCGTCTAAAAAGGCAGTAAATTATTTATGCTTTATGAAATTGTTGCTTTGACTGATCAAAGTTATGAAAATTACAAAACGCAGCACTGACAAGTAATTTCTAGGTGGCTCAAGTTCTGATAAAAACTTTAAATGCTCTTTATAGATGTTTAATTTCTGCTTGGTTATTTTTGGCGGGCTCCTATCAAAGTCTAGTATTTTCTTTTGGACTGCAGGTTGACACAGTAATAGCACCATCGAGTCGCAACGCAAAGATCTTGATCTTTTTTCATGGTCTAACTGTGTTGGCTCAGTTTATTTAGATTTATTATTGTCCTTATGCAGCTTTCAAAATGCTTTAGTGAGCATCTGTTTCTCTGAAGTATAGGACAATTCAAACAAAGTATAATTTGCTTAACTGTCTCTAAAATACTAAGGCATAGTGGAGAGATGGAGACGAAAAGAAAACAAGAGGTGGTTGACGTGATTGTTCATGGGTTTCACAGATTGGGATAAAAAAAGGCTTTAATCCTGACTGAAAGCAGGACGGCAGGAGTATGTTTGGCTGTGGATGATGTTTGTGATGCTGCTTTGACTGAGCCTCAGATCAGGTTCAGATCAGTCAGTGGTTTCTTACTCTGCTCTTTGCTGCCTCACAGAGATTTATTGATGTACTTTTGTCTCTTTTTGAGCTGCTGTGTGTTTTGTCCTGCTGTCTTGTTCAGGACAGACTTTTGATCTTAATTAGTTTCTTCCCTGGGTAAATAATTGATAATAGTGTAAAGTAGTACATGATGACAGTTCTGTCATGGCTACTTTTGCATCATAATTAGCTAAAAGAAAGAGTGTCAGAGTGGTTTCTGAGGAGCAGGTTCTCAATGGATTAAAAATAAAAAGCTCTTGTGGAGAAGTTTCAGTTTAAAAAAAAAGTTTAACAGAAATGTTCTCCAGGCTGACAT
Organism: Micropoecilia bifurca; assembly: GCA_903067075.1. Taxonomy (NCBI): domain Eukaryota; kingdom Metazoa; phylum Chordata; class Actinopteri; order Cyprinodontiformes; family Poeciliidae; genus Micropoecilia; species Micropoecilia bifurca. The sequence goes on from CAEGAF010102883.1 coordinate 24,446, forward strand.
ACAAATTCCAAATAAATGTAATTTTGAGGTAGAAAAACTGTTTCACTTCTCACTCCTTCAATACAAACAGTAAGTACTTATACCCCTTAAGCATCATCACTATTAATCACACAATAAAAGTCAATATGTTTTATGTTGTAGGCTAGAGAAAATAAGCAAAAGTGATATTTTACAAATAATATTAGAAAAATGTGATGTGCATTTGTATTCAATCACTTAATTTTATATAAATTTAGTGCAGCCCATTTACTTTACAGGTTTCTAAATTTGTAAAGCAGAGCAGTTGTTTCCAATTCAATCTCAGTTTAAATTTCTACTAATTATTTGTAGGCTTGTTGGAAAACAGCAATGAACAACATAATGAAGACAAAGGAACACAATAAGGATAAAGTTGTGGAGAAATTTTAAAAGCATTAAGCTATAAAACAATATCTCAAATTCAGAACATCTCTTGCATTTCCAAGTGATGCTCAGTACATCATTTGGAAATGGGTGGTAAAACTGTAAACCTGCCAAGAAATGAGAGTCTAAACTGACAGGACTTTGAAATAAAGCATATAAGAATCAGCCAACAGGAACATGATAACCCTGGAAGATGAATGAGGGAAATCTTCAGACTGAAAAATAAAATCACGGAGAAGTAGAAATTTGAAAGCTATGAGAAAAGACAACTTAATGGTTGCTGGTGAGGGACTTCAGCCATTTGATTGCAGTCTGTTGGATTAAGGACACATCTAAAAGTTGCAGGTCAGCAGCTTTTGAGCACTGGACTTGAACAGCCCTGTGCTAGAAGCTCTGAAAGACCTGATACTGATGAGCAGGTTCACCTTCTAGCAGAAAAACAGAGCTACAATTTATATATCAATGTTAAAATGACCCAGTCAAAGTACAGGCCAAATCCGGTTGAAAACTTTGGCAGAAGACTTGAAAGTTGATGTTCACAGACACTGGAGGAGAGGAAACTGACAACCAACAATAAAATCATTTAGAGACGGATCTGTTGGTTTGATCATTGAAAGGTTTTAGATTTATGTTGGGAAGGAAAATAAAGACTGGAAATTTTGTAATTTGTGATAACAGAAGATCATTGTAGCACTACTTGATGTACTAAAGGACTAGATGGAATAAATCAGAAGACTAAACTCGTCTACTGGAGCTGTTGTCAGTAATCAATACAAAAGGAACTGCATTCAAATACCATGTATTTTAAAGAGAAAATTAAAGTTAACAGCACAAGACATACATGCATAGAACCCAAAATAAATACACAGTACTGCAGTAGATCTTCTGTACTTTTGTGCACAACAGTCTTAAATTTCCCCACTGATCCCCCCACTGTGATCAGCACAGTGTCTGACCGACACACATTCAAAAGTCCGTGGTTGATTTGTCCAGATATTTGAGATGAGAATGTCCAAGCGCAAGTTGTTTCAGATGAAGAGATGAATGATGGATTGTGTGTCTGAATGTTGAGATGGAGGGGAAATGATACAGACCGTCAACCTCCTACCAGACCAGTATGGAGTGAAACTAAGGTTCTCCTGGCCCCAGCCAGTTCTCAGCTCAACATCCTTTAACCCTAAGAGGGGGCAGGGGGGAGGGGTCACCTGGCCTGTATTAAAATAAACAGGACCAGTAAATCACCAGCCTGCTAGTCAACTAGACTTTCAGTTACATACAGAAATAAATGCAATTATATCTTGGATCTAATCTTCCAGACAAAATAAAGACAATATGTATTTAATTATCTTAAACACATGTTGAATTTAAGAAGTTGGATCATATAACAATGATCAAACAATTAGCATTGGCTACCACCACCAACATGCTAAACAAACCAAACAACATTATACTCACTACTCACCAATTCCATCTATAGATCAGTGCATGGCAGCTTCATGGCTCCAAGCTCACTGGATGTTCAGATCTACATGATTTTTTACATTGTGAGTTTTAAACAGTGCATAAAAACAAAGATAAACTGTTTGTTTGGAAGCACCAACCTGTAGCTCCTTTGTCTCCAGCTCTCCCCTCACACCTGACTGGGAAAGCTGGAGCAGGCCTAAATAACTACCTCAGGTGTGTTAATTGCCTGAATGCACTGTGTGACTGACTGTCACTCTAACCAATGGAGCAGCAAAAGGCGGGATTAAGGGCAGTTTTTTTACCCTGGGTTACATCATGCACTGACAAAACTACTCATTCAATGAAGTCAATACTTTTGGGGGGGATTTGAGTTTTCTGTGTGTTTATTTTCTAGGTTTTGTTTCCCTGTGAGGCTCTGTGGTGTCCTGTCTCTTCCCCCTTGATTGATCCCAGCTGTGTCTAGTTTCTTGATTCCTTCCTGTCTATTTAAACCCACCTGTGTTTTTTGTTTCTTGTCTGGTCCTCGTTGTGTTTTATGTCATTGTCAGCTTACTGCCTGTTTTCCCTGTGCTGCTGGAGTTTTTTGGTTTTTGGATTTTTGTGGACTTTATTATCATTAAATCCTGTTCTATCATGAAACATGGCATATAAATAAAATAAGGAATTATAGTGAAGTGATCAATACAAATGCAATTATAGTTGGACACCATATTATCTATACAATACATATCTAAATAATGAAATGGTTAGATTAATTATGTGTTGACTCTAATTGACCAAACTTGTAGCTCTATAGGAACTTACTTTATAAACCTGCTCTCTGCTCTGCTGTTGTGAAAGTTATCTCATGATGTTCAAGAGACTTATCCTGATATTATTCTTTACTATTATTGAAACATAGCTAAACTCTTGTCTTTCAGGCTCTGAACGTCGGTTTGTGAAATCTGGATCGAACCTCCTACTGGAAGTAAAGACAAATGAATTTGGCACAGATTACATTTTTTTTTGGAAATTTAATAACAGTAATAATCTTGTAAGATTTTTTCCTGCTGGTAATACTACAACCAGATATGCAGAAAGAATAGATTTTTTTCAACAAAACTACTCTTTGCTATTGAGAAATGTGCAACATGACAACACTGGATACTATAAGGCAACAGCAACTGGAAACACAGATAAAATTGTAGCTGAATACACAGTTATAGTCCAAGGTAAGTTTTCTCTTATTTGCTTCTTGTTTTGAAATAATTTCTAAATGTTTTTATAGCGCCCCATTTTAAAACTAATCAAATCTTGTTTTCCCTCAGATCCAGTGTCTCCAGTGAATCTTACATTGACCCCCAATGACCCCAACTTCTGTAACTTCACTGCAACGTGTAGAACAGTGGATTCTAAAATTAGTGAAACTTATCAATGTCAAAACAAAACCTGCCATTTACTGGATCAAACAGACCTGAAGGACTCATCTCTGAAGGTCTATGTAAAGGAAAGCTTGATCACTTGTAACCATAGCAACAATGTGAGCTGGGAACAGGATGTAAAGACTGTTTCATCTCTCTGTGAAAAAACACCAGGTAAGATTTAAGGAAAAGATTTAGGTTCTTTAAATTAAAGTATTGGGCATATGAATGTTTTACATGGTAAAACATAAAGAAATTCATCATAGATATGAATAGACACACATGCATACATGCACATAAACAAATATCTATTTTAAACCACTAAGAAACTGAAGTAGGTTCAATTTCTTTCATTTGTGTGTAACCTTAATACCTACCCAACATTAACCTGGACTGGTATAGGAATGGTATTTATATCTAACAGGTAATTAGGTGTTTTCTTTTGTTTTACACTCTCTATTTTTAATTTCTTCTAATTTTACATTTTTGAAAACCCAGATGAAAGTGTGAAGACTTTTATTGGAATATAAAAAGTAATTCAAGGTGCTGCTGTCCTGATCTGTGGACATTTTCTCTTTAAATGGAATGGACTGAAATTATATAGTTCTTTACTGGACCAACTGACCATTCACTAAATGCACTTTTTTTTATCGAGATGCATTCACTGAGTATGTTAAGCTGTGTAGAAATATAAAACTAGTTTTATTTTGCTATATTTATGCTGCCTTTCAGTATGAACATCCAAATATAAAGTGTTATTGTATGGAGAAAATAATAAATAGCCTATATATTTTTTGTTTTTTAGTAACTATATTTTATCTGGGCTGTCAGACAGTTAGAAGATTTGACATCCTAGCATTAAAGTTTTAAAATAGAAAGTACGGTTGACTAAAGCATTCCTGATGTCTTTATTCTGTTTTCTATCTTTATACAGTCTCCAGCGCAGCCACCATAGTTGGAGCGTCAGTTGGAGCATCGGTACTGCTAGTGGTCGCTCTTATTTGCTCTGTGGTCATAATGTGTAAGTACCTCTTAATTTTTCTATCACAATCAGATTATTGTCTCTAAGAACATCAACATATAGAAAAGCACAAAATGATTCAACCCCTTGACAGATTTAGGTTTAAATTAATCTTTTAATTTGCCCATGATGCTTCGTTCTGGCTGGAAGTTATAAGTGTTGGAGTCTCAACCTATATCTGTGGAACAAAGTTAAAGATTATAATGATGGCAAGGAGGCCATTCAACCTCAAAGACTTGGAGCTCATCACCTGCAGAAAAGCAAAAAGCTGGTCTGAAGGTTTTTATTGCCATTTTATCAATAGAAATAACTATCTTTTTTTGAGAAGGGTATAAAATATTTTGAACATGGAATTTTTACAACTTCCTGTTTGAATAAAAATGTTTAAATTAAAATCTACCAGGAGTATGAAAAATATTGGGCTATAACAATCAAAATATGTGTTTACTTAAAATGAATTATTCACATATACTGTGTAATAACAATATAAAAATAGATGATTACATTTTGCCTGCAAAATGGGATGAGTTTTTCTTTTCTTAAGGAATTTTTAACCATATTTTGTTTGAAGACCAAATAAATTTGCTTTATGATTTTTGGACATCATTATGTTAGGTGTATACATGTTCAAATATATATGTCTAAGAATATTAGTTTGACTTTTATTTTTCTATTTATGTGAAAGTAAAATCATTCTGCTAGTCTTTATTTTATTTATTTTTTACCAATTAAATAAGTGTTTCAGCCTGTGGTTTAGTGGGATTTGTTCAGTAAATAGAAGAAAATCAGGAGAAATGTGTGAGACCAGCAGCCTGAACACCTAGCAGACTGGCACTCTACACAGAGATTTAAAAACACTATGTGTTTAGTTTAAGGTGTTACATCAACATTGATGACACAGTTTATTTTTGAGGCTTTGGACTCAAAGCCTGTTTGTAAGAAGCATCTGTTGTAAAATGACTTCAGTGCTTTGAGAAACAATGTAAAGGCCAGTTGTGATTTAATGTTTCTATGCTGTGATGATGTTGAATTCATAACAATTATCCTTTCATTCATTGATTTTTAACTTAGGCAAAAACGATTACAAACCCCTCAAATCAATAAAATTCTGTTGTAATCTCCAATTTAACACTTAAATTACTTTGTTTATTACGTGATGTTAGTTTGTTTAGAGCATCACTTTAAAAGAAAATTGTGATTTTAATCACTTCAAACTACACAACTTTATTCTTTATGACTGACCTGCAGGTAAAAGAAAGAGGAGCGCAAATACAGTGAATGAAGTTCCTCAGGTAAGCAGAAAAGAAAAACTCTCCCTATTTGCGTGTCAAAAATAATTAAGACATTTACAAAAGCTGAACATTTACAACTATCTCTTGAGATAACTCCCCCAATAATCTAGGTGTAAAAGGAGCAGATACACAGATTTTTAGCAGTCAGTTTGAAGTAAATTAAATTTTTTCTCTGATCTTTGTGTTCACATTTTTAGTGAGAGCTTCCATAAAATGCCACTCAGAGAATTTTAAGATATAAAGATGTGTCTTTTCCTATTTATCTTTCTTTATAGGAACCTCCAAAGACTAACCCATATGCAAACCCTGCAGAAATGACTGAATGTCCTTCTCCACCATCAACCTATGCCCTGGTCCAGTTCTCCAATCCTGCTGAGCAGCTCAGTGAAACCAGAGCCCCTACAAACACACAACCTGAAACTATTTATGCTCAAGTTGACAGAGCAGCCAAGTCCAAATCAAATCCTGCTGCTGCCAACAGATGACAGAGAAAAACAAAATGGACAATGTACACAACTGTATTTTAACTTTGCCAAAATGATCATGAACTGCCTTAATTCCGTATTAATCTTAAAATACTCTTGCTTGAACTTTTAGTATTTTATTTTTCAGTTTGTGAAAATGTAAATTTTTGCTATTTTTCCACATTTTTATATTGCATATTTCTTGCTGCTACAGTTTCTGTTTTTTGTTGGGGTGCTTAAAAGTAAAACATATTTTTATTAAATAATCGGTTTTAGGAATAAAATGTTATTACTAAATTTTGTTTTAACTTAAAAATATCCACACAAGACACATTCAAAGACAAGAGTAGAAGGTTTGTACATTTTCACAATTTCTGCTTTAAACATCCCCCTCCTGTTTCTCTGGAAATACGTTAATGATTTGAAAATATAAATAATATTCATTGAACTATTGAATTGTAAAGAAGCAGGATTTAAATAAGTGGTAAATAATCTAGTAATATCAAAAGATTTTCTCATGTTTAGTTGATCTTCTCGATCTTTTACATGCTGCAGTTGGATGAATCACCAAAAGGAGAGCAACCAGGTCTGATAAATAAGAAATGTCTAACCTTTATTTGAACCTCTGGAAAATATGTGTAAAAGGCTTTAAAGTACAGTGACTTTTAATTTGTTCACTTGTATTATTCAAGCAAATTAGCTTATTGATGCATATTGAAAATGCGCATACGATTATCTTGTTTTTCACAGAGCAAAACAGAACAACTAATAGTTTCTCCATTTCCAAGAAGTGAAGACCAAAAATGTATGAAGGAATGGAAGGAGAAAAAGGAGAAAAGAGTGAAGGTTAATTTTCTCATCAACTCTTATTAGGAGGTTCAATAAACTGAGCTGCTGAGTTCAACACTGTACTTTTAACAGTAATTTTAAAACGTAACATCTTCCAGGGATATTGTGCTTTGGAGACCAATTGAGCTTATGAGAAATTAATGGTTTGAAAGTGAGAATGTCAAAGCATGTTGCTTTTAATTAAGTGTGGAACTGATAAAGGGAAGAAAATAAATACTGCATCTTGTTAAGATGTGGTGAATGCTTGAGAAGTATTTGAGAAATTATTCCAGTGTTACTTCAGCATTTTAGCTAAAACAGGAGACAATAAGGATCTAAAAGTAGGAAAATCTATTGCAAAAGGTTTAAGAACAAACTTACTGAGATCAAGATGAATCCAAAATCTGCAAACACATCATTGCTGACTGGAAGAAGAAATAGATGGGACACATTAACAGAGTGAAAACTGTTTCATTAATTTTACCTCGACTGCTTTCCTCATTGCCTTTGGGTTCTCAACTAAATTATGACAAAAGGGTAAAAAAAAATATCATCAGTTGCAGATGTGCTGACCATCAGAACATCAAAAGACTGAACTTCTAATAGAGAGGAAAAGCAACAGTGATTTTTAAATTCATGTTCACATTAGGAGGGGTTTCAGATGAGCTGATCCACTTCATGAGAGTAGAGATAAATCACCTCTATTATAAGTTATCAACAACAAAACAAATCTTTACAGAAATTGGACTGGTGCATGTTATTTTAGAAAGGTTCTTGTAAGACAAAAAAACATATTTAGAGCATTTTAGGTCCATTGTGACAACATGACAGCCAGATTCACAGACTGGCATGTATCATGTTTTGATTAACAACTGAACAGTACAGTTTTATGTTGTCGTGTTAGATATTACAAGTTTTCCTAACAGTTCACTTGAGAAAGAATGAATGAAGTCCTTGTTTGTCAGTTATTTGCTGTTAAAAAACAGCAACTATATATCAGAGAGAGAAAGAGAAGATATGGATTATACATGCAATTTCATGGTATTTTGTATTCTAATTACATTTTAGATTTTTAAAATGTGTTGATTTTTTTTCTTTTTTCCTTTTTCTGTTGCTGTTTTCATGATTGATGTAAAATAAATAAAAATAAAATTCACAAGCCTTCTGGAAAAAGTGTTGTGCTTTTTTTTTCAATAAAGCTACACTTACAGTAATTCATCTGGAACTGGTCAAATATACCATGTATTAGACCCACATGGATTAGGTGCACCTGATAGTGTAATGTCTGCGCAAACCAGTGGCAATCTGTTTAGCACAGGTTGCTGCCTAAAATCTCACTGGCACCATCCATTTTCTCCTCAGTACGATGCAGCCGTCCTGTCCGCTTTGCTGGAAAGTTACCTCAAAGCATCTCTTCTTCTGTTTTTTTTTATTTATTTTTTTACATGACCTTCTCCATTAGATCATCAGATGATGTTTGGTAAACTCCAGACGAGCCTAGACATGTGCTGGCCTGAACAGGAGGCCCTTACATGAACTCCACCATTTTAATCTATGAGGGCGTAGTTTTTAGCAGTGGTAATCTTTTGACACTGTGGCCCCAACTCTCTTCAGGTCATTGACCAGGTTCTCCTGGGCTGATCCCTCACCTTCTCATGATCATTGTTAAGCTTCATGGTGAAATCTGACCTGGAGCTTTCTAATGCTGGTTGACTTCTTACCAAGCTGTCTGACTTGTAGCCCATCCCAACCTTGTTCAGGTCTATAATGTTGGAGAAATTGGAGTCTGATTGGCTGAGTGTGTGGACAGGTGTCTTTTATACAGAAAATGAGTTCAAACAGGTAAAAGGACTGAACATATAGCAATTGTCCAGTCAAACTGACCACTCAAATTGTGCAACTCATACAAAAAATGGTTTCAGGACAGGATTTCTGAACCAACAGGTCTGTAAGAGCCAAAATTCCAGCTGGTTGGTAGGTGATTAAAATGTTTCATGCAATTAAATGCAAATTAAATATTGAAAAATATTGAAATATTAAAAAAAAATCTTTTAAAAAACTGTGAATTGCAGAATTTTTAAAAATGCATTTTCAATGAAAATGACTAACCTCTTCATTTATTGGAAGTGGAAAAACCTGAAAAGTCAGATGCATAATACCTCATTTTGGATGTTGCTGTATAAATGACATGTAATGTCTTTGCTTACAATTGAGTTGTGTTGTTTTAACATTTTATTTTAGCAACTAATTTATCCAATTGATGTAGAATAAATAGTATCAGTGACAGTGAAAAGATCATAATGTGACTTTGGGCTCATAAGTATCCTCTCACTACGGACCTAATAGCAGAGACATATGTGACCTGATTTCAATTAGCTTCATGTTCTCCGTAAGACAAAAAAAGTTTGAAATACTTCTCTGATTTAGTACAGGAAATAATAGAATATTTCCTCATTTGACCAGCGATATGAAGCCATGGCTGAACTCTTTCTTCTGCTTGTCGTCTCTCTGCTAAGTTCAGTTGAAGGTAAAAATGTAATTATTTCTTATAAACAATGTATTATTGTGTCATCTATAACTCAGTTGAGTTACAGAGAAAGCATCATAAATTTATAGTTATTGTAATTCTGTTTAAACAACTCGGTAACTGACGTTGGCTCAAGTGTTACAAAGACGTGGTTAGAAGTGGTTAGTGACATGAAAGCTTTTCCGTGCAAAAGCTGACAGTTAAACGTTAGGCATCAGTTAGTTTTAACTAACTGACCCCTAACCACAAATTAATAAAGCCTGAAAGAACTTTTGTTATTTTTTGGTAAATCCTTAATATTGATTATATTATTAATATTTGGTAAACATTTATGATAATGTGATTGAATGTGAAATGCTTCCTGCTATATCTAAAGGAAATCATGGTACTTGGAGAAAACACAAACACTCACAGGGTTAAGCTTATCACTTGTGACTCAACTTGTCACAAGTCGTAAGCTTTGGCTCAAGTGATAAAGAAATGGAGAAAAAAGTGTGATTTTCATAATTTCATAAAAAAAGTGTGATTTGATAATTTATTCATATGGTTAAGCTCAATACTGACATCTAGTGACAGTTAGTGAAGCTAAAGGGGTTTCCACTGTTGCTTCAGCTGAACAGTCATTCAAAATTAAATACGATCAATGGTTTCTGTCTTAAGTCTATATTATTGAAACATGGCATATAAATAAAATAAGGGACTATAGTGAAGCGATCAATACAAATGTAATTATAATGGGACATTATATTATCTATACAATACATAAATAGTGAAATGGTTATACTAATTATGTGTTGATTCTAATTGGCCAAACTTGTAGCTCTTTATAGGAACTTACTTTATAAACCTCCTCTCTGCTTTGCTGTTGTGAAAGTTATCTCATAATGTTCCAGAGGCTTATCCTGATATTATTTTTATTATTATTGAAACATAGCTAAACTCTTGTCTTTCAGGCTCTGAACGTCGGTTTGTGAAATCTGGATCGAACCTCCTACTGGAAGTAAAGA
>CAEGAF010102890.1:0-11768 GCA_903067075.1 Micropoecilia bifurca
GGTGCAGCTATTGACCCCATTAGGTGAATAGCTGTGCCTTAGAGGTGAAATTTGACGATTACGAAATAACTGGTTAAATCCCTTTACATTCATCCTTCTGAGACGTGTTGACAGCAGCCTTTATTTTGAACATGCAAATTAAACATGTTTAAGGTCATTTTAATGACAGCAACATGCAGTGGCTGGATCAAACAAAAAAAGAAATCAAACCATTCGACTCGTTAACCACTGCACACTGTAAGATTTTATCTCATAAATGTCAATACCAGCTGCACAGTTTTTCTTGGCTTGACCAGTGTCGGCGTCTAAATCAGGCCAAGGATCAGCCCCAGGGTCAGGAGAACCCCCACAGTCCCGAACCTCCACTCCCCCATCTTTAGTTTTCACACGTTCACTGGGGAAGAATAAAAGGGAGTCTTCTTTCCAAAGAGGACAGCAGTTCAATAGTGAAAACCTGCTGCCTTTGATGATAATGATGAAATGAAAGTGAACACAGCTTTCTTGCTGATTTTCTGGATGTCTTAGCTGAACTGTATGAATGTGAGAGTGCAGATATTTGAACTACCACAGGGTAGAAATATTACTCTTGTCTGCAAGGGAGAATCACGTGTTTATTCTGCTTTATCAGTTACTAGTATTCAAAATGTACAGTGAATGCTAAACTTTGTCAGGGAGTTTAATGCATGACTTTTCAGATTTTGATTGAGTTTTAAACAAGCCCCCTGACCTCCTTTCCTGCTGCGACATCCAATCACAGCTCTGGACCCCCGAGCTCATCCCCTGCCTGCTCCAATCATGGTTACCTAAAGCTGTGACTGATGGGTGTCTGTGAGGAGCTGGCAGATGACTGACTGATCCTGATGTGCTGATTGGCACATGTCAGACGAGGAGACATGTTGCCAACAGGCTCAGACACACACAAACGCAGAAATATACTGAAGCTGAAGAGTCAAACCATGAATACAGAATCCAAAGTCTGTATTTGGATTCAGAGTTTGCCTTTCAGTTTGACTTTGCCTTTCAGTTTTGCATCTATTTTTAAGATTTACAGCAGATTCCTAAACAAAGGATCATCAATGACAAACCTATTTAGCAGACAGGCAGAGTGTTTTTCTGTTTTGTTTCACTGTAACATTCCAATGGACTTGATCAAAGTTCAGCAGTACTTGTAAAAAAAAAACTAATTTGTTGAGGTAACTGTATTGGCTTTGGCCTTCTGCCAGTCTGGCCTTTGCTCTTCTACTGATTGGCCAGCGCCACATTCTCTTTAATATTAGCAAGACTGATTTTAATCAAAGCTGTGATTGGCCATTTTAAAATGTCAGTTTACCACATTCTCTGGCATTTAATAATGTCAGCATAATGATATGAGTACACATAACTGCACATGTACATACTTTTAGGTCTCTGCAGAATATCTAGCTAAAAACGTCCATTTAAAATTCCAAGAGCATTTTATTTCCAGAATGCAAGATAATATATCTTAGCTCCCAGACCTTAGTGTGCTTATAAAAGAATTATTTTTTTCCCTTTAGATTGATTGAAAGGTCTGGATCGCAGTGGTTTAAATTGTATTTGAACAAACAAACAGTAAGGCTATAGGTGACAATATTCAAATCTTAAATAAGGCGATGTCTCTCAGGGCTTAGTTCTTTTATTTCTTTTTATGCTCCTATGTCACATAACAATAGGCATTAAGATGCCTAACACTGTATTAATATACAGTGTTAGGCAAAGAACCCAATTTACCTCCAAAAGGTTGAACATTTAAAAAAATAAAGTGCCAGAATGTAATTATTTATGTATGGCAAAAATAATCAGCTGATCTGAGGCTTTATCATAATTTTGGGCCAAAAATTAATTTCTATAAGCAAAATTAAATATCTAGGTTTATTTTAGTGCATCAGAACCAGAACCTCAATGTCCTCCATTAATGAATGTTCCTGCAAACATCAGGAGAGTCGACCACCGTTGCTGCTGCTCATGGTCCACCTACAATAGTGAGAAACAGAACGTATAATAGAAAAGCTCACTACCTGGTGTAGAACCGAACAGCACATTAACGGGTTACAGTGTGACTTGCCAGTTGCATCCTAAACCTGCTAGAGGGTATAAATCCTTTTGCTCCTCAAAAAAAATTATTAATCTATTTAATTCTGTACAATCCCACTCATTCACAGAAGTCTGCTTAACCAAATTTCCTCATTACATCAGGGTCCAGGGTAAAGACAGAGCCAATATGAGTTCTCCACTAGAGCGGCTTTAATCAGTTCTGCTTCAGTTTACTCCAGTCAGAATCATCTCCATTGGAAGATCCTGCACAGCTTTTTATTTCCACTTCAAGGGCGGTACAATCTGCACCAACCTGTACATTGTGAGCAAGCCATTTGATTGACGCCAGATTGCATTCATTGATTTACGTCACTGAAAACTCCAAGCAACATTTCAACCAGCGCAGTGGCCACAGACATGCCGGCTGCTATCAGAGAACTGCTCAATATGGAGCAGCGTAATTATGAGTTTAATCCTGAGCAGAGACAGGAACACATGCTCAAAATTTGGAGCAGAATGACTGTGATTTAGCAGATCTCTGAATAACACATACAGATCTGAACAAAGAAACAATCAACGGTCCAGCTTGAGTAAATGTTCTATCACAGTAATAGTTTATTGGCAGCTGTTTTTTTAAATAAAGTTCAGTTATGGGTATTAGTTTACATCTTTTGACTGGATTACCTAAATCCAGTCCGGTTAGAGTGAGACTTGACAACAAAGAAGCAGCTTCTGGGCAGAAACAGAAATAATCTCTCTTCCCATTAAAACCTCTCTAATATTACACCAATTTTGATTCACTGGCTTTGGCCAAGCTAAATGTTAATTTAAGGTGGGGGTTTTTTTTTAGCTGTTTTTATTTTATGACAATTTTAAGTTGCACAGTTCTTTGATGGATTGTCTTTGGTTTTGAAAGTACTATAGGCTCTGCACATTATGTAAAATGCCATGTCTCAACAGAATATTGATGCTACAACAGAAATGACTGCTTGGATCCAATATTGGGTAGACTAGAGATTTTCACAAGTCAATATGGGAAGTATCTGCATGTCAATATGCTATTTGACCAGATTATCAGATTTCCACTGTTCTTTGTGCATACAGCTGTAATAGATTTTAGTGACTATGAACCCAGAATTTCATGGTCAGAACATTGTTATGATGGCAAGGAAAGAAGACTGAAAGAGAAGTAGCACATCAATAGTAATTGATATTGTCAACAATATTGCAAATGCATCTTTTGTTAATGTCATGTTTTATAAAGATATTTGACTGCACCTAGTCTTCCTTTTACTAAATTACCAAATAGATACACCAGTGCAAATTCTATATGAACAGTGTTATAAATGTGTTGATCTGTGTATTTGGGGAAGTAGACAGTGTAACAAATGGGGCAGAATGAGAGTTGCATCACAGGAGTGGGAGGTGTGGCAGTGATATGGTGGGGGGGGGGGTAATCATGTGGAAGAGACTGTGATCAGCGACATTTAAGAGGTGGGCCAAACAGCAGGGCACATCTGCCGGGACGCACACACAAACAACTGTCAGCTTCTATCTCCTGATAAGCTGAGAAGCAACAAGGAGGAGCAAGGACATGAATGGAAATATCGGGACGTGTGGAATAAATACCTCCCACGGAGACGGCAGCCAAGATGAAAGTACAGTAACATAATACCTCTGAGTGACAAAAACAAATGCAGACACGATTATCCATCTCGTTTCTTATTCCAAAAGATCTTCTTCCATTCATCTTCCTCTTCGTACTTTACATCTGCTCATTAATAAATGAAATCTCACTGCAGGTTAAAAACAAACCATTGTTGTTGAATATTATTAATCTATTATATTCAGATTTATTGATGGATCTGTGAAAAACAGGACAAGCTAGAATGGAGAGTTGTGTCAAATCCACCATCTAGTATCAATGATCGTCTGGCAGAAACCCGAAGCTGTCCGACAAAATCACTGAACCACCTACACATAAAAGCCACTGAGCTTCAAACACACACAAACATACCCGACCCAATCCATCCAGACTGATACTGAGAAACTTCACAAACAGGAATGGATCTGTATGCATGTCTGTACATGTGCTACTCTGACAACACAACTTAAGGCTCCATCTTTTTCACCACAATCCTCACACATGCACATATAGACACCAAAAAAAGTAACACGCTACACATAAAAATGACTTAATCTCTGTCCTTGTCTGTTGTTGACACCTTGTCGATTCTTCTTTTTGAATTTCTCTCTGATACCTATTTCAGCTTTTTTAATGTTTTTCCTCAGCTGAGTTTATGCCTTATCCTCCTTAGCCCAACCCCAGGAGCCATGTTTAGGCTCTGCATGCAACGGCCCATACTTGTCTCTGTAAGTCATCAACCCCCTCTGACAGCTGCCACTGTCCTGACCTTGGGCCGTATAGGCTACCTGGCTTATGAAGTGATTGACGAATTGTATCCTTTCATTCATTATTGAAGGCAGAGATCAAAACTGCTGCACTCTGGTATCACTGTGACAGGCAGGCAGACCAGACAGAGTTAAGGAGAAGAGGCGCTGGGAGGAGTAGGAGAAGGTCATCAGAGCAAAGACGTGCAGGTGAGACGTACAAAAAGAGTTGGGTAGGCGAAACGTGGAGCATCCTAAGTAGTGACATCTTGTTTTTTTAAATCCATGCTATGTCTGAACGTTTTAAGGTATTATTTTTAAGCCTTTCAGTTCAAAGAGTGAATACTTTTAGAAATGTAACTCTCAGGAGCACACAGTGCTGTGAATGTAGTGATGCTTACATGTTTCAGGTCTTAAAACTAATTCTATTATTTGAGTAAATGCAATTTTTTTATTAGTGTAAGAAAAAGGTCTCCAAATCAACTTGACCTGGTTTTAAAAACTATTCCCGTCCCTTTAGTCTAATGACTGTGCCAAGATGGCAAAAACAACTGCTGTCAAGTATGTTGAGTACCTGGGAATAAGTCTTTCACATTGGAGGAATTTTATCCCACTCATTTAAATCAGCTGTACAAGATGGTTTTCAAGGATGGACGGCCTGCTTAAGATCATGCGGGTGAGTTCCTTCTTCACTGATCGGGAGAAAGATAGTATTTTCAAAGAAACACTGGATTGGATGATCAACCATATTCTAACCGGCAACTGTGCTCCTGCCAAAAATAAGCTTGAGATGACTTACTTAAAATTCTACAAAAGAATCTTCAAGTATTAACAATTTCCCAATAGAAAGAGTGTCTCTGGCCCTATTGACAAACTGGAGCCACTGTCTTGAGAGACAGGTAATTGTGCAAGGCTTGAATACCTGAGCCTCTTGTCCATCCATTGCAACAACTTTTCTCTTGTTTTCTACACAGATGCTACAACTTGGTCACTGATCTGTTGATGGCTTCCTTTGTTCAATTATTGATTGTGTACCAGCTTTGATGTCTGAGTTTATTTTTTGCAAGAATTCTGACATTTTTGTCCAATTTTTTTTATCAAGCTAGATAACTTAGACGTTTGACAGCAGAGAAATTATGCCACTTTGGATGCAGTCTGAATGCAGTAAAATGCATCAAAGAATTAAAGGTGTTAAATACAAAAAAATAATTGCAGTTAAAACTGAATAAAGATTGACCTGCAATGAGAGTGACTATATAGTTAAAGCCCCACAAGCCGTTTACATCCTTTTCTGCAAGAACTCTGAATACATACAACCTGTTAAGGTGTCAAAACTACTGCTTACTGTCATCCATGTGAAATCCTGACCAGAGTCTAAATATTTAAAGATACTTGATGGCCCAAGTAACTGCATCTCTTCTAAATGTACTTTGTGTGACTACCGACTACCACATTAATGCTTAATGGAATCAGGATAATTTTTTTCCATTTTTGTTAGATTCACTTTTATTTATTTTTATTTAAAGATTTATTTAAAAATAAAATCCTCTTTTCCTTAATTTATTTAGCACAAAAATAAACCAAACTGCTGCTTATATAGCTGGTGAACAGCAGCCTAGGTTGGAGACGCTGTCCAATGCTGCTGCAGGTAGGTTTGATCCTAACCTTTAGCAAATGGTTATAGTGCTGTCTTTCACTCATATGCCTCTTAACCTAAGCGACTGTGGATCAAAACGTTCTATCGATCACAGGGTTTGACAAGTGGGAACTGGTGAGTGTTGGTGTTGTTTTGTTCAGGAGCTAGCATGCCAGCACTAGCTTCTGGCTATTGTTGGGCTCGGTCACTGTAAACTGATCTGAGTATGTTTTATCACCTGGATGAAGCAGTTAAACTAAAAATATTATAAATTGTAAAACAGTATCCATTTTATATTAAAAAATGAATGAGTACTCATATGAGTTTAATTGTTATAATATAAACTCATTTCACTACAGTAATAAGAAAAACATGTACATGTATGATTTTGTTTTTCTAGATAGACAATACCTAGGATTGATCAATCAGGCCTGTTTTTACACAGGCCAGGTTCCAGATTCCAGATCCTGTTCCAGATCCCGGTTCAGTTCCAGATTGTCTGTTGCCATGTGGACCAGACTGGCAAGATAACCCATACATTGAATCAAAAGAAACCTCACATCCTGTCAACTCTTTCCCATCTGGTAGGAGACTTTCATGCCACAGTCAAGCCTTCATCTTCACTCTGGACTGGACCGCACTAAACTGAACTGGGTCCTTTTTCATCAACTTTTTCACTTCCATGAAGGAACTGAACTGGTTAAATTCCTTGGATAAAGGAAAAAATATCTTAATATCTGAACAATTTTGAATAACTTGTCTGTATATATTGTAAATATCAATACATTTAACTAGTTTTGCACCATTTTGTTGTCAGTGTGCTTTTACAAATTGCCACTCCGTCCAGCAGTCAAACCCAAGTATTGTTCTGATTTGATTACTTACTCAATCATTCTAAAATTCATGTAAATAATCCTGATTACATTTATTACATTTATGAATCATAATCTACTTCCACAACACTGAGGTATTACGGTGTAAATGAGTTTCAAACACTTAAAAGTATAATAACAGCAGATAGGTGTATATAAAGCCTAAGCTATTTAACACACTATGCTGAAAAAATGAGAGAAGTGATCGTTCCTTTAATTAAAATGAACAAAAATCATGAACAAATCTAAGTCTTTATAAAAAGGAAACTTCACTTCCCTCTGCTTTGAACAGGAAAACAACTTTTACTGAATAGGAAGGGCCATTATTTAAGATAATACTTTATTGCAGAAAGACTGAGAAAGCAAAAGGTGTCAGGCTTTACTTTATTCCTCAAGACTGTGTAAATTGTGTAATATGATGTATTTTGATATTTTTGTTTGTTTCGTGTCCTTTTGTGGTCCACACTCCTTACCAGTTGGTGGCAGTAATGCTTCCTGTAGTTGTTTTATAACTGCCATAAAAACAAAGAAGAAGAAAAAAGAAGGAGCAGGACAGTGTACGAGAATCGCCTTGAAGCTGTACGGAAGTCTTTCTCCATGGCCTCTCCGAACTCCTCGCACGCCCAAGATTTTGCCTCAGAAACCCCCCAACACATATGCCGCTTGGACTTCCGGTACCCATCAGCTGCTTCCGGAGTCCCACAGGCCAAAAAAGCCTGACAGGACTCCTTCTTCAACCTGACAGCATTCCTCACCGAAGGTGTCCACCAACGGGCAACAGGCCCCAACAACATTGAGGCCACAGTTCCGCCACAGTTAAGCCACCTTGATAATGGAGGCATGGGACATGTTCTACTCAGACTCAATGTCCCTCACCCCCTCACACTCATGTTTTAAATATGTTGGCATTACGTAATGAAGTTATGAAATCAAAGCGTAATCTAATCAACCAATGTACATGTTTCAATTATATAAATTAAACAGACTTTTTCTTCAGGTACAATCATGTCAATCTCAGTAACTCCATCATTAGAGACTTTGTAGGTTTCTTTAAAAACAGATAAACATTACATCACAAAACTAACTCAAGCCCAACACTGACATCAGAACTCATGGTGAGTAATCTATTCTTATTTTATTTATACTTGTGCTGCAAAAAACAGAGGAAATGACAAAAAAAATGTAGTAAATGCAGCTTTGTGATCACAGCACAGCATCTGCTTGGATCCATACGTATCAATCAGGCTCCACATCTTCACTCTGCAATTTCAGGGCTCTTTACCCTGAAACTGTTCAAGGATCGACTATGAACAATCCACTTAAGTTCTGCCACATATTCTCTTTGACTGGACCACTATAGAGCACACATCTTTTCACGTCTCTATCGTTTTCTCAGCTTCCCTCCTCCCTGCCTTTCCTTTCTAAGACTAGGGCAGCTCAGTGACATTGCTTGAAGGGCAGAGTGTTTAAGAAAACACTTTTCTAACCTCAAATTAATTCAATATCTGACATATGTCCTTGCTTTAATATGACATGACTTTCTTTTCTGTTTACTTATATACAGGCATATTCAGAACTCTATACGAATGTATAGTAGAGATGCTCTGATCAGGTTTTTCTGCTGCTGATTCCGATCATCCATGAAGCCGATCTCTGCTAATCACCTGGAACGGCTGTTAATTTTTTGCTGTAGGTATAAATTATACTATGTTATCTGGCAAAAAATTCAGCTAATTTAGACATAATAGACATATTTATAGTGGATATCGAAAATCTTTTTTTTTTTTAAGTTACATGCTACAGCTTTAAGCAGATGTTTGGTGTGAGAGCTCACTGCCGGGATGATGCTGAGCATTGGTTCAGGACCAAGAGCAGAACCAGTGTCTTACACTGTCAGCTCGAAGACTTGAATTATTTTTCGGATTTTTGTTTAGCTTTCTGACTGTGATGCTAATCCGGGTGAGTGTTGGTAGTTGTGTACTGCTTTACCTGCTATCGGGCCACTCCGGTTCTTCTTTTTTCCCCTGCCATATTTAAAAAACAAGCACTATTTTAGTGCTAGGTAATTTTCCACCGCAACACCTAAAATGTCCCCCATTCACTTTTGGAGCATTATAGTTCCACACAACAGGATTTATTGCGCGCGCTTGCACAGTGTGAAGGAAACGGGAGATAAGCTGCACACACACACATTAAATACACCTTTCTCAACAGGCGGGGGCGCACTTTCTCACTTTCTGGGTCTATAATCAGACATTCCAGCGACTTGAATCCATTCCTCCCTGTCTGGCTCCTCCCGGGTCTGGAAGAGCCAGATTAAGTATTTAAAAATCATACATTGTATTTTTCTGGATTTTTGTTTTCGATTCCGTCACTCACAGTTGAAGAGAACCTATGATAAACATCACAGTCATCTACAAGCTTTGCAAGTGGCAAAACCTGAAAAATCAACAGTGTATCAAATACTTGTTCTCCCCACTGTATTTCCACTTTGGCTTTATGTTTAGTTTTAATTTAAGTACATTTTTTGGTTAATGGAGACTGAGAATCCATTTAATTTTTGTTTTTGGTTGTTTTGTTTATTTAGCTTATCAGTTCCAGTGTTATGTGTTGTCTTGAAAATAAAGTGCATCTATCTATGGCAGAAAATACCATGCATTATTACGCCATTTCCATTATATCAGTGTCAAAAGGTCTTGAAACAATATCGTTTATCAAAATCCATTTTTAGACAATTAATCGATCAGCAAAAATTGTTATCGTGACAGGCCTAGTGGCCAATCAATCGGCACACCTCCAACACAGGGGTGGGCAATCCTGGTCCTCGAGGGTCGGTGTCCTGCAACTCTTAGATGTAACAGGTTGGCATCAATACAGAGCAAGTAGGAAACGGCATGGCTGAGAGAGAAAGTGAAAAGCTTGTTAAAAAGAGAAAATGTCAATAATCTGGACATGAATCGAGTTTATCCTCCCACAGTCTTAGTGTGATACTCAGGAGGAGCGCAGCAGATGTCACAGTCAGACAGTAAGGAACCACCTAGTGAAGAACCGCCTTGGAGGAGGAGGTCAGTGGGGCTGGGGCTGCTTTTCTGATCTTTCTAAAACCACACACACTCACAAAACTAATAAAAGCGCAACCCTGCAGGAATGCATACTGAGAAAAAAATAAATGTGGGGTTTAAATATCAGACCAGGAACAGAAAATTATTCTAACATGCAAAGTGTGTGGAAGAGAGGAAATACAAGCTTTTTGTTTTGCCACCTGAAAACGAAGCATGTGCTTGAATACCAGCAATTCAACTAACTACAGGTTCCAATCACAACACTGGGAAGAAAAAGCAGGATTTGACGCAGAAATTCATAACATTAACGTTATTGTGTTTCTATGTAGAGATACATTTATTTATTTAATTTTGATCTAACCAGGTAGTCACCATTGAGATCATGCTGCTGCTTGTTCCCAGGTCTCCCTTAAAATAAGACATTTTTAACACAGCATCGTTATCCACAGTGAAGCCTGTCCTTACCGACATGGAATGTGAGGCCACTCAGCAAGGAGGAAGACATTACTCCATAAGAAAAAAAATGGATAGGTTGCATTGGTGTGCATCTACTGCAGATGCACATAGAGACAAACATTAATTTCTGAAGACCTGAAAATGTGTGTCTGATGACACTATAGTGGAACTGTTTGGCCATAATTATCATTTTAACATCTGAGAGAAAAGGGGAGATGCTTGTACCATTCCAACTGTGAGGCATAGGGGTGGCAGCCTCAAACTTTGAGGCTGTTTTTGTTTGGTTTTTATACCTATTTGCAGCGCATTTCAGTTTGGTTTGCTGCACCTGTACTCATTTGCATTGTGTTCAAATGAGTACATCATGCCAGCTGGTACTACAGCAGCATATTCATCAATATTTTAAGAATGAAGCAATAATAGTAGTATTTTATTTGTTAAGGATCCTGTTTTTGTCAAAGTTTATTGCAATAGCCCCCACAGTAATACAGTATTGGGGCTGAG
The DNA here is from genome assembly GCA_903067075.1 of Micropoecilia bifurca. NCBI lineage: Eukaryota > Metazoa > Chordata > Actinopteri > Cyprinodontiformes > Poeciliidae > Micropoecilia > Micropoecilia bifurca. The sequence continues at coordinate 10,974 of CAEGAF010102890.1, forward strand.
AAAGAGACCTTTTGAAGAGGATTTCTTTTTCTTCTGAAAGTTCAATAACATACGTTTTCATGACTGACAATGACAGGTACCACACCAGCTCTGTCTGGCAGTCGTCAAACGGAGATGGTTAAAATCTTCAAAGCAAGTCAGGATTTTAGAGTTCAGAGTTTCATCTCTTGTGGTTAGTAAGTCAATGCGCTGTGCTGTGGGTATGTGTAATTATTCAGACATGGATGTGCGTGGAAAGACTAACCCAGTTTAGCACACAGTGCAGGTATACTGTACAGTGATGTTTTAAAACCTTGTTTTATTATTAAAAGCCTGTGTATTTTCAGGCAGTTTGTTTTTTGTTTGAAATTAAAAATGAAAAAACAGAAATGGACTTGTCATGGTCCGAGTTCCGTTTTGTTTTCTTTTTGTTGTTTTTTCTTTGGTTTGCCTGCTGCTTCCTTCCCCGTCCACCAGATGTCACCAGTTGACTGAGCCCCTGGAGAGATGCGGTGCAAACCCCGTAGGCACACCTGTGTCTAATCTGGAGCTGGCTGCTGTGGCGTATTTATGGAGCGGCTGGCCGACACTTCACTGCCTAAGTGTTTGCCTTCCAAGGTAAACGTTTCTCTTCGACGGCCTAGAAACCACCTCTGAGTAATTCCTCGTTGTGATGGGAAAATGAAGCCTCATGAAGCAATGAACCTTTCCAGCCCTTTGCTTTGCCAAAAGGTTCATTACTGGATGCTTCATTCATTGCTCACTAGTGACATCTGCTGGTGAAACTGTAACAGCCTTGTCACTCAGTTGGATCAT
>CAEGAF010102907.1:0-45634 GCA_903067075.1 Micropoecilia bifurca
CTTCTCACCCTATCTCTAAGGGAGAGCCCAGCCACCCTGCGGAGGAAACCCATTTCGGCCGCTTGTATCCGTGATCTCATTCTTTCGGTCACGACCCAAAGCTCATGACCATAGATGAGGGTGGGAACGTAGATCGACCGGTAAATCGAGAGCTTCGCCTTTTGACTCAGCTCTCTCTTCACCACGACGGACCGGTACAGCGCCCGCTTCACAAAGATGCTTTGTCTTATTCTTTTAAGCTTTTAACCTGTCTGTCAAGGAATGTGCAAGACTTGAAAATGTTGGCTAATCTGAAAAAACCTGCATTACCATTTAAGTTGAAAATATCTATAATCTCTAAAAATACAGGGAGAAACATGAATTTGTGCAATTACTGACATGTTGCACTGTCATCATTTGTCTTTGTTTTAAAACCGTGAAACATTTACACAGCGACTCACACAGCATGTTACTGCCTGTGCTTCTTATGTAAATAATTAATCACCACTCATAGCAGGACAGCTAGAAAACAGCATTTTAATTTTCTTGCACTATGTTTGTTAAATAGCAGTTGAAATAGGATAAAAATCAGTACGTGCAAGTCAAAGCTTTACAAACGCAGAATGTTTTTAACTCTGTCTTTGACTGAATTCAGACATAGTTGGTATCAAATGCTGTCGCTCTAACTGAGCCACTAATCCCAAAAAGGTAGTTTGCAAACACGCAGCAGTTTATGTTTCTTCCATAGTTTGTTCAGGCAAATCCAAAAATTGTTTGCAACAATTAATAAAGCCGATCCCCAACGCTGACTACACCCTCAAATCCAACCATCCTCAGATGAACCGGTGTTTGGAGCAACTTTAATAAGGCAGCATGTGCTCGAAAACAAGAAAGCCATTAATCTCCACACGAGGTGGGAACAAGTTTAAGAAATTCAAAAAACATGGAAAGTCTCGTGGGAATCGAGGCTCTTTGAGTCGAACGGAAAGACCGAAGTAATTCTAACCTTTACCACCGTAGAAGGAATAAAAAAATTACATGACACCAACTTTCAGACACGTTCGGCGAGCAGCTTTAATTATGACGGCTGCAACAGAGAATCCACAGTCCCTAACGCTCTTCACAACTCGTTGACTTTTCTTGAAGCCTGAGGCTAGGTGTGAATTTCCACTGCAGAGCCGCTGCCAGGTTGGCCTCTCTCTCCTCCTCCCTTCTCCTCAGCTGCAGCAGGTCAGACAGGAGAAGTTAACCAACTGTAAAGCGCACAGCAGCTGCTGGCAGTGAAATGCACCCAGTAACCCACATCAAATGCAAACGCAGAGAGAAAACCATGAAGGAATACTTCATCTGGTGCAGACAACTTGCGTCTCGGTCTGCCCCTTTTCATTTGATAACAAAAGCATGTGACGGTCCGTCATATTTCTGCGGCTTTCAAACTCAGAGGAGACACCTTACGTAAGACCGAGTGAGAGCAGAAAGTCCATGAGAATCTGTTTTATAGCTTCATTTAAGGTTTACAGGAAGCCTGTTTAATTTGAACCTGAATAATAAGTCACCTCCACCTCCACAGTGGAAATACTGTACCTGAAAAATATAACATTTCAGTTTTTCTGGCAGGCCGCATGTGTTGACAGGTAGTAAGTACACAGTGGTATGATCGCACATACGCAAACAGACGCATGGGTCTACAGCCTGAAAAGACCAGACCTGGCTTCTGGAGAGGGGAACTGGAACGAAAGGAGGATGGGGGGGGGGAAGCTACGAGGACGAAATGATGGAAGGACAAGCAGACGTGGATCTAAAATAAAGGTGGGCATGGAGAAAAATATTGGAACATTCAGGCACTGAGATGAAGCTGCTTTGAATTATGCAGCAGCCAAACATCTCTGTTTGGCTAACTTACTGTAACTCTGCTGCAATGTAGCGTCCATTTAGACGGGAAGTGACCAAAGACCTAAAGATCTGCGCCTTCTGGACTGTATGCAGACATATAACACCTTTATATGAAGCAACTATGTGGTAAAACTAAGCTGATAAATGTTATATTTGTTGTGTCAATGCATGTTTTAATGATGAAACTGGAATATTTCAAACAAATATATGGTAATGACTAATTACAGTGATCACACTATTTGAAGTAACTATTTTTCTACATCATAATTTCACTTTGTTTACCAACATTAGAACATCTAAACCTTACCAGGAAGTATTTGTCATATAACAACCATGAATCAGTGAAGTGACTGGTTGTGTGCTTAGCAATGTCACATTTACCAGAAATGAAACAAACACTTTTCAATAAGTTTTTCAACCTGATACTACCAAGTAATTGACTGATAAAACACTTGCAACTACATTATGTCACCTTCTACTTCATTTTATTTTTTACAGCCGTAGTTTTGACATGGCATCCCTCAGGGTTCTGTTCAAGGTCCTCTTCTTTTTATGCGCTCTAGCCAAGCTTTCCTTTCTATGATTTTTCTTTTTATTGCTTTGCAGATGACATTTAAATGAAACTTTCTTTGAATTTTCAAAACATTACGCATCATTATCATTCAGAACTGTCATAAGGACATTGAATCATGCAGCAAAAAAATATTTTAAGCTTAAGTAAAAATAAAAATGAGTTGACTAAAACAATATTTTTCCATTTGCTACTGAATGATCATATCAAACAGACTCAAATCTTGGAAAATACTGAAATTAAATATCATTTTTGACTCTCTTTTTAATCAATGCTAGTCTTGTAAAAAAAAAAAAAAAAGGTAAGAAAAATATGTTATTCCGACTTGGCGGTCAACTAGACATAAAGAATATTTTTACTAAAGCTAAATTTAATTACATTTAAACTTCACCTCTGAAAACAAAGCTAATCTGAGACTCAACTAACCTGTGACAAATTGAACAAAGTGATGTCTGTTAAGGTTAAAAAAGAAGCTGGAAAAAAAAGTAGGTGGAAAAACACAAGTGCAGACAAGTTCATCTGTTAAAGTCCTTTGTTGTAACACAAAGTAAGACAAAGTAAACTGGCAAATACGTTGAGTCTTGGAGCCGAAGTTACTATCACACGAGAATCTCCTGGATCTCCTGGGAGGGGAGAGTGTGTTCGATTAGCCAGACCTAAAAACAGACCCAGACGGAAACTGAGAGGAGGTCCGGGGGGGCAGAACATCTGCCTTCCCAGCCACAATCACAAACAGGGTCCAACTAAATCCACAAACATGTGCTTTAAAACACACACACACACACACACACACACACACACACACACACACACACACACACACACACACACACACACACACACACACCATTGGTGAGTTTACTACTCCCCACATCTAAATGTGACCATAAATCTGTGATATTTTATAACTAAGAGGATGAGATCGAACAAAGACATGACTATTGCAGTCCAGAATGTAAAACCCTGAAGCTCAACTCCTGCATTTTTGAAGTACAAAAAATATGTTGCTGACTGAAATGTACTGGCACGGCTGGGGACTTTCAGAAATGATATACTTGTTTTTATAACCCTACTTAAAGAACAGCTTTAATAATGGTAGGTTACTGCGTATTGGGTTTTCTTTGAGTCTCCCTATTCCCTCCTGATCTCTAAAGAAATGCATCCTAGGTTGATTGTTTATTCAAACTTTGTAAGTAGGCAAGGCAGAAAAAGTGGCTCATTTCAATGACAAAACACTCAAATATGAGCTGAGTCACTTGAAAACCACAAACTGGATGACTAAAATTACTCACAGTTGTAAATACTGGTGATTTTAAATCACCCGTCATTCAACTGAAACCTGTATTGCGAAGGTTTTGAACCAACATTTTTATTGATTACAGTATTTGAGCACTTGAATTACTTTTGGATTTTGTAAAAATAAGAGGGTGGCAGAGACAAGTGACCAACATTTTAGTTTTTTGTGAGAAAAACAGGTGGCTAAAATAGTAAATGCTGCAATCGTTTAAGACGTGTGGTCATCCAAATCCATCAGTCTTCTTCAAAGCCGGGGTATGAAGGAAATCCTAAAATCCTGCAGAAGGAGTTGACCAACGTAAGCAGAGGCATGTTCATTTGCGGTCAAAGGCCTTCTCACACAAGAGGCCTTGTTAAGTTGGATCTTAAATTCCAGGGCTTTCCCCTGGACTATTAAAAAAACAATGGTAGCATGCAAAGACAGTTCACACGACTCAAACCGTCACTTCAAGTGCATAGTTTGTGAGAAACTGCGAAGTCTATTCCACTAAAACACAGGAATCCCTCGACATGCGCATCACGAGTTTGGTATTGAGCATCTCTGATTAAGTTTTAAAACAGTGAAGCAAAACTATGAGGCATCAACCAAAATTGCCCATTATGTGGAAGAAGGTGCTCTGGTTAGAAGATCATACTTTTCAACAACATGTTGAGGAAACAAACGCTGCACTTCATCCTGATTTACAAATCATATCTACGGGGAAACGTGGAGGTGGCTGCATCATACTCTGGGATGTAATTTCTACTCAGCAGGGAGTCAGAACTGATGGAGTTAAATGCAGGATAATGGTGGAAGTTTGTTGTAGGACTTGAGAATTACTGCAACCAATGCATCATTTTGCTTTGTTTTATTATGTAACGGTACAATAAAATAAATAAAAGTTTGCGACTGCAGCAACAATGTGGAAAGTTTAAGGGTACGGAGTACACAAACTCCAAAAACTACAAAGCAACAAAAACCAGAAAACAAATATCAAAAGCCATAACTTTCATAACTAGGCCTGTCACAATAAACAATAAATCAATTAATAGCATGATAAACTAAAACAAAGTAAACAATTTTCATTTGCTTGATTTGTAGTTTTTCTCTTTTCTCCTTCTATTAAGCTGGTGCTTTAGTCTCAACTTTCCCCTTTTTGAAAGACAATTTTGTCTACAGAAACTTCAGAAATTATTTATTTGTTGTCTCTGTTGTTTTGTTTATTTATTTTTAATATTTAAAATGTCTTCTACTTCCAATGTTTAAATGCTCATCAAAATTTTAAAGTTCATTGATCTTTGAGAAATGTTCTTGCATTATTACCATTATCTTACTTGAAATGGTCCCAAAACAACGTTATCTTTTATCACAATATGTTCTGGAATAATTTATCGTCTGGGAAAATGTATGTGTTAGGCCTGATCATAACTTCTATTTTAGAATAAACTTGGTTTAAGCAAAAGTCCGTATTTAGTGTAATTACTTTGTTACAGCATAGTACATGCTTTAGCATAAATCCTCTTGTAGCATAACTTATCTTGTTGACCCTTATGGGCCACTGTACAAGGGCATTTAGTATTTTTCAAGCCACCAAAGATTCACTTACAGATAAATTATTGCTCTTATGGTTTCCTCAGGACCAGAAAGCATCAATTCTCGACAACAACGTCAATCTCATGTACTCTTCACACGTTTCTCAACCTAACCATATCATTAGCGTCACAGTTTAAGCCATCAGTCTGAGCCATCTGTGAGTCTTTAAAGGTACAGCAATCTGTTATTCCTGGAAAAACAACCAGTGTATATATGAGCCAAGACACAAAGTAGATATTCGGTATGTCTACGTCCTTACAGTAACACAAACTTTCTCATCTGGAGTTAGAAATATTTTGTAATCTTCCCTTTGTTAGACATCAGGAAGACCTAAATCAAATCGCAGGAATCCCAGTGATTCTTTCACTCGAGCTGCAGGGTAAAAATAGAGGTCTGGCTGCTGCACATCTGTTGTCACACAACGCCTGCATCTGGGAGGAACAGGCGAAAAAAAAAATAGATGTGTTGAGATTTGATGCAAGCAACTCTACTGGGAGGAAACGGCAAAAGGACAAGGGTCTACTGTTGTCCCACTTGTTATTTAGTTCTCTTCCTGAAAAGATTTCACCACAATCGCTAGATGCATCCGAGAGCAGCAAAAACATCCCCGCTCGCTTATTAGAGGCTCCGGGGACGCTGGAAGCCCCTGGAAGACCGAGGCAGACCACTAAACAACTGTACAAACACAGGACAGTCTCCAAGCCGGTGTGCCTGATTACAGATGTCGGTGTGCTGAGAAATGCCGTAATAGAGGGGACGCGGCATGATCTCAATGATTTCAGCGCGCTTGGAATCACGCGGCGCAACACTCGAAAGGTTAACACCAACATGTCTAAACAAGACGAGCTGTCTTCATTTCCTTTTGAGTCGACATGTCACCATTTCTCCAAATTCCTCAAACACTTACTGCTCCGACTTAAGTTACTCGGCCTGTTTGTAGACAAACGATATAGAGGCGAGAAAAACAACAACTAAACACGCCATACTTATTGGAGAGGATGAATCTCAGGAGCTGCATGAGAAAACTGAGTCTTTCATTGCTCCATAGGAATTACTGACTGCTGTTTATAAAATGTACCCAATTAACTGACCATGAGCAAGTTTGACATTTCATTATGTGATGACTAACACTTTGATCCTTGTTTTCTCTGGTTTCCCATTTCAACCCTCTCTGACTTTGTTTTCTGATCGTTTTCTTGAGATCTGGAAGCTCCAAAGTTCAGTTTCATCTCCTCAGCAAAACAGTCTATGAACCTGGCATTTAATTCATCTACTTCCTGATCCTCCCGTCTACTTTAGTGGTGTTTTGTCATTTGAAGCAGTTGGTTTGGGAGTTTCACTCAAAATATGCCTGAATTTTCCTCACCATTGGTGACTAAAGCAGTTATTTGGTGCTGCTATTACTAAGCAGTGTGGTTGGTTATTTTACTGCAACTACTTTTCTACAGGTCATGTGTGAATATTTCTTACTAAACAAGGTGCCTAAAGATGTGATCTGAACAAAAAGCTGTCCTGTGGATCTACATTTGAAGGCAGTAGAAACCAAACAAATGTTTCTCTTCCAAAAAAAAAAATGACAGCTGCTGACTTTGACTCTTAACATGAATTTGTGCCCGTCCTGTTGATAAATACACTTCAGCCAAAAGACCACACACAAATATCCAAACATGAGCTGACAAAGTGGGGAAAAAAATCCAGACAGATGAGAGTCAATTAGAAAGGAAAACAAGCCTAATCTAAGGAGGTATTATGCAAACAAAACATTATTTCTCTAAATGTGCAAAGCTGGTACAGACAAGCTACAAAAGACTTGCAATGTTAATGTGTCAAAACTGGTTCTAAATTATTTCAATTATTTATTTGTAATAAATCATAAAAACAATGACTCCTTTTCCCTTCTTTGCTACTTTTTTGGTCTTTAATTCTTTTATACCTAAATTTCAAATCTCTGCCCAAATATATATATTTTTTCCAATAATTATTGCAATTGTACACAGTTCTTTAAATGTCCTATTTGTGAATATATTTGTCCATTTATCCATAACAACTGGAAATTTCAGTATCTAGGAAGTTATTTTTGCAATTTACCGTCGATTAAAAGAGCGGTCCACAGATTAATTTCACTTCCTGCTAAGGCGGGAGTGAAGTTACAGTAATAACCCAATATTGGCTGGAAAGCGCAACGTCTCCCCCTTTCAGAAACTGCTGGAATTTTTCAGATGGCGCCAACGTGTGGCGGAATTACAGTACTGCACATTTGGCTGGATCGTCGTCGACGAGTTCGGTCTGGAAGAGTCGACTTAAACATCCCCAAAATAGATACTTCTATTTGAATTATGACAAATGTGGAAATTAAAATGATACGAGTTGATGGAGAAGAAGCATTCAGGTTCTACGCAACGCAAATCTGGAACAAACTTCCAGAAAACTGCAAAAACAACCGAAACAATGATTTCCTTAAAATCAGTGTTTCACGTATTTAGAGTTGCCTTTGATTCATAAAAACAGAAACATTTATCAAGATATTTCATGTGATTTTGGTGATGAAATTTGAAAAATGTATTATTTATTGCTCATATGATTTTTTTTTTGTGTAAATCCTTTGAACTGCCTTGCTGCTGAAATGTGCTACACAAATAAACTCGACTACTTTTTTAGTGCACTACTGTCACAGAAACAAAACAAAGGGCAGCAGCGACAGGTTCATCCAAAAAAACTACTAATTCAGTAACAAATTCTGGTTCTACAAACCCTACAAGCTCAATTATTTTACCATAAAACTTCCCCCCGTCTTGAATGACTTCTAGGAGGAAGACATTTTTCTTCCTTCTTGTCCCAACAAAGAGCTACAGTCACAACATTCAGCTACCTAACGCTTTCCATCCATAGATGCATGTCTCCGTCTGAAAGACCTGTCCTCCCTCCCCCTCTCTCTCTTTTTTTCCCACTTGGTTTGCACTAAAGAAAAACACCAATCTAAACCTGCCTCCGGTCAGTTATAGCAATTAATGGGGAGTGTAAGCATATAAACCCTCCTCGACTTGTTGTCAGGAAATCCCAGGCATTTGACCCCGAGACCAAAATGAGCAGGAATTCATGTTGAGCAACTTGGGATTTAAATTCTCACCACAAAAACATAGAGGAGTAAGAAACTGGACAGGAGCAGACAGACTGCTGTGGCTATTGACGCTGGAAGGAGTAACTTTTTTTTTGCATGAAAAGTAAATACAGACTTTACAGGAGAGTTTATTTAACTTTTTTTTAAAACCAAACTTACTTTTTCTGTTATAAATTTAGTTTGAAAAATACTCAAGAACAAGCAACTGAGTAAAGAAAAGTCTAGTTTAAATCTTCGGGGAGACTGCGAAGCCAACAACAATCAGACATGCCAAACTTTGGTAAACAGTCTTTTTATTTGACATTTATGATTCATCTGGCTGACCTTCAGCTCTCAAATGTTTCAAACATAGGGATTAGATCTGTATTTAAAACAATGTCTAACATATTAGGAGTAGCACCCATGGAAAACCAGTTTGGAGAGAGAGGAAATGGGCCGACTCCACGCAGACTGATCCCGGCCAACAGTCCTGCCTCGCCAGCGGACCAGAGGCCTCCAAAACCAGAGGACGCTCTTTGATGCAACGGGCTGAAATCGGCATCTTCTATGCAGCAGCTGGACTCTACATGACTATAGTGGGAAGAGTAGCTATTTTGCAAAAGGAAAGTTGTGGGTTCAATTCCAGGTTCTTCCTGCCACATGTTGGCGCTTAACCGAGTGTAAAGCGCTTTGACTGGTCAAAATGACAGCTATCAATCAATTTACCATTTATTACAGTATATATGTGGTGCACATACCTGTCAAGTCTGCCGTTTTGGCTGGGAAACCCACGTGCTCCCATATTAGCATCTTCCAGTAAATTTCCTGTATTAGAGTAAATACGTTTTTTCTTTTACTTGAGTAATATTATTATTTTGCATTTAAAGAAATAGGTTTTTATATTTCTGCAACGTACAAGTTTATATTAATGCAAAGTTGAGCACGATTACTCGTTCCCACAAAATGACCTCAGATAAGTGCAATTCATTGGACGGACGGTGAAAAATGTTGCCTTTTACTTGCGTAGGCAGTTTAATCAGCAACTCGTCTCAACTCTCTCAAAAGAACATAAAACAAATAGGACTCAGGTTTGTGTCATTTTACTTCATGAGCAGTTTATACAGGATTGCAGCCCAGAAAATGAAACGTTGTCAAGCAGCTGAGACGCAGAGGAATTCAACGAGTTCAACGCCAGCTGTCATAAGGTTCACTCAGTCCAGCATTGTAGGAATATTACCAATAAAATTTTATTTTATCGTCTCCAAATGTTTTCGGTGATGCATTTGGAGATATTTTATTATATCTTCTAACTTCATTTATTACTAATTTAGTTTTTTTTCCCCAACTTGGTACTGGTTTCTTTTTTAATTTGAGTTAGCCATTATTTTCAAAACGTTCTCTAAAAAATTAAATCGGGTTTCAGAGGATCACCGGTGTGGCGTTTTCTGTACATTTATTAATTTACACCGACTCTGTTTTTTTCTGGTACCTATCAGATTCTTTAAAGTGTTGTATTCAAATATGAGTAAGCTCATTAGAAATCTGAGGCGGCACTTATCAGCAAAGGCTGCATCTGCATAGCATACAACCATGTAAGTAAGCTTCAGTGTGACAGTACAAAGCGACTTGAGCTGCAAAGCGTCCAGAGCTGTGATAACTTGTGACATGTGGAGATTGGCCACATTCCTTTACAAAAACAACCTCTCTGCTTTGTGGCTTTTTGTGCTTTTGTTTCAACTACACACCGAATCTTACAGCCAAGCATCAGGATAAGAAGACTGGAAGCAGATATGCGATGATTACATTCACTAATTTCATCGCTTTTATAACTTTCTGTTCAAGAAATCTGCTAAATCTCCACAGAGCCGATTCGTGGAGCGTGTCCCATCCTTGACGACAAACTGTCGGATGTTGTTCTGCGCAGGGTCGAGTCAAAGCTCAATGCTGCCACGCGTCTCCGCAAGGGATGAAGACGGGTTTCATTAACTGGATAATCGTGTTTGCTGTTTAGCATCACTGCAAAGATTAGCTTGGCTGCAACAACAACATTCCAGTCAGAAGTCAATATCCTGAAAAGGGGATAAAAAAACCTAAGGATTTGTCTTCATTTCCAGGTCACACACACTCGTCCAGCAGCGGGTCAGGAAAACACGATCTGCCCGCAGGAAAACACCAGTGAACCTTCAAAAATTTTGTAAAAGCAACGGTTTATTCAGTAGCGATTTCAGCTAAATTTATGCCAAATCACATTTTATAATCAGGTTTTTTTTATGTCTAAAGTAATAAAATTCAATGCTGATGGCATTTCACACATTTCCATTTGACCATACTTCAAAACTGTCTTCTAAAATATACTGTGCAAAAATTTGAAATCTCCTTTTTTCTTTTACATTTTATGTCTGTTGAGCAAGACCTTTTATTACTTTTAAAGTGATCTAGATAAATATTCTCTCAGGTCTTTTAGAGTTTCATGGTTTTTGGCTGCTTCTCATTTGCTTCAGGGCCAAGGCCTGAACCTGTACAAGAAAAACAGACAAGTGGAGGACAAAAGAAGATGTGCACATCAAAAATCTTTTGGTCTTCAAAGTCAGGGCTTTAAAAAAAAAAACTCCAATGAAAACTTGACACAGACCCATGAGATGCTATGTTCTTAAAATGATCTATATATCCATTTTCCAGCTAATACATCTTTGTTGAAGCTAAAATAGTATTTTATCTTTTTGTTCCCCTCGGAGATTAAACCAAAGGAATGAGATGAAATTACGCCCATGTGCTTGAAACAAAGTGCATAATGATCCATTCTGCACACGGTCCAAAGCATCAAAAGAAAGACTCGAGACATTTGCACAGTTCTACGAGTTCCCAAAAGCTCAAAAGAACAGTTTTCTCATAAGGTGTTGTTTTCTGACCCTAATCCTCTGGGCATACCGACCCGCGTGATTTAAACGTTTTCTGCTTCAACACACCTGGTTTAATTTCATGAATCTTTATCAGCTTGTGTGCGCAACACGATGAAACGCTCTAAAGATAATTCACGCTTTTAAATTAGTTGTGAAGCATCACGAACACGACTAAATCATAAAAGACAGCACAATCCAAGGACATGGATTAGGAAAACATTCGTACACGGACAAGTAACTTGACTTTATTAAAGTTCAGGAGATTAACATGACCTAAGAAAGCAGTAAAAATAAATAAAGACAAGCCAATTTTAAAGTCAGCCAAAACAGAAAGGTGAGGTGTGTAACATCAGGGTAAAATAGAGCTGACATTTTCATGAAAACCAACAAAAAAAAAAACACATCGTGAGCGGACGGGTCAGCCTCGACATAAGAATCTATTTCTTCCATTCCTTCCCTTTCATTCTCCATTCATCTGGAGGAGAACAAGCCTTTGCTGAACCACGCTAACACAGTCCAGAGCTGCTGTCATGCTCTACAGCTACAGAAGAGGCTGATAAGTCAGAAAGTGTGACAGGAGGAAAATATGTTGCCCTTCCGCAGCCCTCTTGATCCGCTTTACCCTCTTCCCCATTCCTCCGCTGATCCCGAGCGACGCAGATATCCAGTTCGTCATTCAAAGGGAAACGACGACGGCGTCCGATCCGGCCCGTTAGCGCCAAACTATGCAGGAACTGGGGTCATCGCTTGTTTCTATCTGCCAGGATTCCAGTCGTGTTTTGTGGAAGAGGCTGTTTCCCTTGGCTGACGACAGATTCATAAACAGCACTGCTGCGCGGTGCAGAGATTTAGATAGTGTTTCCAACCGAGCCCTCCTGCCAGCGATAATAACGACCCACTGACGGCCTCATAGTTTGGACCAATTATTTTCAGATGTGTCAGGGACTGAAAAACGTTAAATTAAAGTGCAAAGACTCTTAAACTCAAACAACCACTTAAAAAAACAACAACTGTAAAACCTTATGATGCCACAGTGACCGTTAAGGGTAGATGAAAAGTTTTATTGCAACATTTACTCTTTTGTCTAATTTTGCAACTATTAGGGCTAAACTGTGGGAACGGCATTAATTAGATTGACGATTATTGCTCCGACAATCATACAAACATCAGAAAAAGAGTCGGCTGAGAGATTTTACATCTTTCTTAATTATGTCCTCCTCTAAATCTAATTGGTTTTGGAGCCACTTTTATTTCCAAGGCAGCCTTATAACTCGAGTGAGAGTTCATAAAGTCCGTCTTTAGCACATATACGATTCAGATGAGTTAATGAAAACAAAGCTCGCAGTTTGAAGTGTTTTGGGCTTGCCAATGTTTCCAAGCAGTTTCTATAGAGACACATACATCAACAGAGGCTGAGGTTTAGGGTGTATTTCACTTCTGTATCATGAAAGGAGCCTCAGACAATCAAGCAACAAGACCTTCTCCTCCCCCTCCCACGAGATCCCCTATACGTCTGATTGTGGAGGAACCAGAGGAGGTTTCCCTGAGTTGTGGTTGAAGTGCAGCGCTGCATCCTTCCTCTCTCCATCTGCTCCAACACCTGACATTAATTAAACCATAAAAACAGATTAATACGTGGCCGACGCGCCAGATGAGACGAGAATTGTGGAAATGTGCGTTTTGCCTTCAGATGCCTTTTCATTTGCATTTCATCTTCTTGTGAAGCTCTTACTTTTTATGTTTTTTTTTAATAAAATGTTTTGAGTCTAACTTTAAGGCTGAAAGCAACTGCGCTAAAAGAAAGTGGGAATATTTTAGATCACACTTCCGCGTCGGAGTCGTCTCAGGAGGGGAGACAGGAGAGGATAATTGCAAGTCGTTAACCTCTCCACATGTCTAACACGGAGTAGCTGTCTAAATGACTGAGGCCTAATGCGGCAATTAACTTCTATAAACACAGACACCGAGGGCAGCCAGTGCATCTGCTGGCTCTTCTGCTCCCCAACACTCACAGACGACTCTAATCCTTGGTGAATTCGCTGATTGCGCATTTGGTAAAACTAACACATTAACCCCTCACCTTAAAATTACAAAGCAGAGTCAGATTGCAGCATTACACCAGGAGAGGTGGAGGTTATCAAACCAAAAGTGAACAGAATGTAAATTGTGTGTAAACTTCACATAGTAAAAAAAGAAAAGTTCAACTTTTATTTTCCCTGCAGCAATTTAAAGTTGCTTTTAGTGAAAAGATTTTTCTAGGCTGCAGCAGTCGTCCAAATAGTATTTGACTTGTTCTTTGATTTTCACTGAAACCTTTGAAATGCTAATTAAATTGGATGATTATTAAAATGTTTGGACAGAAACAACCATGAGATAAATGAATTATAGAAGAGATTCAAACAAGATGGTGGATTTAGATTTAACGATTATTAAGACACATTTCTTCTGAATTAATTGAACTTGTACTTTAATCTGTAAAAAAAAATGTAGTTCATGCTTTCTACATCATTAATCAAAAAAATTATGTTTGATTTCTTTTATAGCACAAATTAACAACAAACGTCGTCTCGAGGCACTTCATAAAAAATAAAAAATTGCTTAACTGGTGTTGCTAATTTTGCAACAATGCCTCATACCAAACATGCATGAAGCCAAATTAATCCAACATCTAATTTACACTTCATTGAAATCTACTGCAGCAGGCAAATGATTTTTAGTTTTTGAACGTCTTGAGTTCAGACGTTCAGGCGTACAGGCAGTCCTGATCTCACACACATGCAGACGCTGGTCTCTACTGAAGCCATAAGAGCCTGTTATCTAAAATAAAGTCATTGAGCACGATGCCCCTGAACATTACTGGCAGGATAAATAAGCAGCAGGAGGGAGCGCTGCCCTGAAAGCCGGGGTTCTTTGGCAACACATGAAACAGATACTTTGGTTCACAAATGGGTCTGTATGACAGCGAAGCGATAAGAAGTTGTAAAATGACAGCCGCATTTTTTTTGTGCCTTTATAAACCAAAGACATTATTGTTTAAGCTGTGATTTAAAGGAGGAAGCAGAGAGCAGGAGAGCAGATTGTGACGAGTTCTGCTGGGAATCAGAGTCAAAGGTGAGCAAACGCTCCCTAAAGCATCAAGAAACCAAAAACTTCAGAACATTGTTCAGTATTTTACTGGATTTGTTAAACACAATTTGTCCTCTGAACACCCAAGCAGACGGGATGCACATTTAACTAACTCTCAAAAAAATTGAGCAGCCATTTTGACTGGCTCAATACACTTGTTTTGTCTTGCTGTGATTCCTGCAAAACCTTCTTTTTTGCAACCAAAAGAAGAATTTTAAGACTTGTGAGGCGGTTTGAGAACGATAAGCTTTGTTGGTATGAATGACTGGCAGATAGGTTAGGATTACCCACCTGTACATTCATGCTTCAGACCCTTGCCGTAGTATCCCTTCTCGCAGATGCAGTCGTACTGTCCGGTGTGCATACCACACTTGCAGCTGGCCATCACGTCACAGCAGTCCTTGCCCTCATCGCACAGGGAGGAGCAGCGTGAAAGATCCTCCTGGATGTAGCTCCCTGTTGGGAGGTCTGGAGGTGAAAACAGGTGCAAGTTTGTAGAAAAACGTACTTGAGTTTTATGATAATGAGAGTTTATCATAACATCCTTCCAGGAGAAATACAAAACTAAACAACAACCAATTGACAATCAAGGTAAATTTAGAGAAAATGGGCAATAATTACAATGTTTCCATCACACTAAAATGCAACTTTCTGAGGGAAAATAATCTGGCTCTTAAGTCTTAGCCCATAAAAAATGTGGCCATTTAACGGGAATTGTGTCAAAACTGTCACAACAAAGAAAATAAAAGAAATAAACATACTGATACAAACAGGTCCAGGTTTCCTTATTTGCTAGAGAAACTGCTGAAATGATAAGGCAGCAACAACTTATCTAATAATCTATTGATAACGTGGCTGTCTGCTTTGAATGATGGAGCATATTAAACTTTAATTTTGCCCGACCTTCGCTCGTTCTTTCTCACCGAACTTTCCCCGACGTGCTTACATCTGGAATTTCACTGTATGCAGAAACACACGCCTCGTCTACCTGCATGCACACGTATGATTTACAGCTCCCTCCGAACCCGGCATGCCCTCGGCTGGGATGTTTTATGGAGCTAGCACGGCCTTTAAAGCCATGAACAAACCCCATTTCTAACCACATTACAGGAAGTTCTTTCCTACTGTGAGAAAACGGATTTGCTGTTTGATGTATGGAAGTGAGCTCGGATGGTTATTGGCGAAACAAAACAGAAGAAAGTATCTGCCCTACATATGTTGTCAGATTGTGGGTGAAATATTACTCCATTCCTTTTAAATGAGGACTGGATGTTAGCAGGGTTTAAAAAAAGAAAAAAAGAGGTGCAATAAAAAAAGAGATTGCTTTAGGTCAAATGATGATGGGAAAATTAAAGCTTCAAAGAAGGAGAAGATATTAGCTTGGCTTCTGTTTGCCAAATTCTTAGTTATCTTTTGACTTAAAGTTTCAGATATTTTTTCTAAGTCTCATATTTTCTGGTTGCCTACATAAAGGTATATACATTACATAAAGGTATACAGTTCCATTAGGTGTAAAGTTCTCTAAAAAATAGACAAACGAGACCAATAAATGTTAAAAACAAACCCATCTTGTTGCCGACTATGTTACACCAAGGGAAGTCAAAATATGTTGAGGTTCCCTTGCCATATATCCCAGCAGTCATATTTGTTTGCACAGAATCCTGTTAAAACTGAATATTTTGTTTATACTATAGTTCTGCAGATGACCTAAAACGAAAACATTTTTTCCAATACTCGAGGTGAAAGGTCAGATCTCTATCTCAGTGAAGTTGTTTTAGCCAAAGGGAGCAACACTATGCATTGGAGGGTGTCCTTACTTATTCCTCAGCGAGAAAATACATTGTTGTTTGTTTAATGAGCAAAACAGCTATTTAAGACATTAAAACATAAAAATGAAACTTTTTTTAAAGAAATAAGGACCAACTACTGAAGGAGGTAATTTTGAGGCAATCTCATCTCCCTCTTACATCAGTTAGACCAAGAAGTGTCTGGTCTTAAGGAAAAAAAAGATGCTGCAGTGAAAGAGGAAATGTAAGATTTGATTATTCATGTTTAAAATTTTGTTTCCTTAACGCCAGAAATGTAAGCCAGAAGGTTTTGTCTTTACAACTTGAAACTTCCAAGATTCTGCATCAATCCTTCTTACCTTCATGCAGAGCCCGGCGAGCAAGCGCCTCAAACTCGGCGAAGTTGTGCACCAGGTAGCAGTGCTGGTCCTTGGGTTGGGAGGCCATGTCGTGCAGCTCCCTGATGTTTCCCTGCCAGATGCCCAGCGTGAAGATCTCAACGCCTCGCTCTCTGAGCGCGGCCGCCACCGGCCGAGGGTCGCCCCCGTTGGAGTAGCCGTCAGTAATGAGGAAGATCGCCTTGGTGGCGTTTCCGCGGGAGTTACGGAGAATTTGCTGTTAGAAAAGAAAACATTTACAGTTATTATGCATCCAACGTTTCTTGCAAGCTTTATTTCACTCTGTACGCAAGAATCCAGAAGACCTCTTTCAGATCTTTTAATGATCTCCTTCAAATGTTTCAAAAATGCACACAGCATTGCACTTCCACTGGAGACATTGTCCAAAATGATGTTTACGTTAATATAGTCTTTGCTGCATATGTCACCGGTCTGACTGTTCAGACACACATCCCGCACACCGCTGCCAACGTCGCCCCGACTTTAGTGACCTGACTAAATCGGATACAAAAGAACGTCACACGAGACCACTAACAACAGCCCATACTTCTATGGTTCCAAAAAACCCTACATCAGCATCGCAGCCAGCAAGGGAAGGATGGGAAGAGGGAGCAGAAAAACGGGAGTGAGCTCTACCATTGTAATTATTTCTCCAACAGACTGTGCAGCTGCTGGCCAGTGGTCTGAAACCACTGGCAAACACTGAGTTTGCAGGCCAGGCTCTTGCGCACGCCCCAGACACCAGCTACAGTTCTCAAGCTAACTTTAGCCAGCGTTTACGATCCACCACATACAATTAGAAAAAAACATTAGTTGGAGCAACATATCTTTATTTTCTCTGAAGAATAAAGAAACAACACGACTTTCTGCCAGCGTTACTCGAGAGCGAGCGTGGGGGTTTTTAAGTGACGTCGAGATGTGTAGAGAAAACCCGGGGAATAATGGACGACAAAATATGAAAAGTAAAAGCAGCCAAGGCGAAGCCGGAACCACAACGATCCACCTACGGACTTACTTAAATATATTCAAACACGAAGAACCTTTTGTTCTCCATCTAAGAAGGGGACAATAGCTCTAGATGACGGAGGATTACAGCTGAAGAGAGCAAAGACGTGCAATGGTGTGACCACAGTCAGAACGAAATGGGAGACAAGGCAGAGAAAGTCTCTGGACTTTATTGTCTAACTGGCTGCACTTGTAGCAGCTTTGGCAGTAGTAGTATAATTAAAGAGCTTGTGAAGAAAAAAAAGAGGATGGAAAGAGAACAGACAAAAACGGGGAAAGCTCCAGGTCGTCTGCTGTTCTGGTTGTCAGTCTGGAGATGCTGACTACACCCAACATGAAAAGCCTCTACTGTCTGTGCTGCGCTCCGACTCACAGCATCAGTTGTTATTTTTTTCTGTACAAGCAGTGGCAGTTTATGAATGAACAGTGCTTTAAATGAGCCTCTTCTTTCACCTTGGAAACCGTTCAAAATGGAGGAAGTCCACCGAGATCCTGGAATCTCAAACAAAGCATGGCACCTGGTCTTTCCATTTTCTCTTTGCAGCAAACCCGAGTCATCAACTCAACACATCAAGTAACCCAAAGAAATCTTAAAGCAAGTGAGAGCTTGTTATTTGTGCCTCCCTTTTTTAATACCCCCTCAAAAGCAATAAAAGCTGTTTTGAATTTGTAAACATGTTTGGCTACTATTTTATTGCTCACCATCTTGGCATTGGTCACAGTGGTTTGTGAGCTAGCCTTGAGTCAGTGGCTGCTATGAGAGACCGTGGAGACGATACCGAGCGGAGCGCGCCCACTAATAATAGCCTCCCGAACAGCCGTGGCATATTTCAGGTCAGAGTATTAACATAAAGGTGGCCGCAGATGCCAGTGTGTGGGAACACGCTGCACTTCTCAGAAACACTCAGGGCGCACCTTATCATTCACGGCACAAAAAGACAGAGCGGAAAATCACATATGCTGCAAATGGCGACGGCTGATAAGAGAAACACATTTTGCATGTATTGCGGCGCACAAGGTTCTTTAACAGAAGAAAAAAAAATCTTGATTTGAAGGTCCATTTGCTGAGAAGTGAATGAACAACTGTAAAATACAAGCCACAAGGTTTTGGCCATCAAAGTGTCAAGTTTTAACAAAAAGGGATCCATCGTAGTGTTTATTTTTTAATCCATTTATTCTTTGATAAACGCTGCATTTTTAAATAAAAATGATACAGTGCCTGGATTTTAACACATTTTGTCACGTTACAACTACTTTGATGCATTTTACTGGGATTTTGGTTGATAGGTCAACACTATGTTGTGTCTACTAGAACCAGTAAACAGAGTCTAGAACTTTAATCACAAGCTCTTTAGACAACATGTACGTGATACAAGTTAAAGAAAGTGACTTATCTTGAACTCCGCGGAAATTTGACATTTCCTGAAAGGCTTTTACGTCGACAGTTCGGGTTTAAAGATGACATAATCAGTGACAGGACAGCTCGGGTCTAAGTGGCTTGGGTCCAGCGACGTCTATCAAGGAAGTAACGACAGCACAGGGACCGGCAGGCCAGGAGGAAACACTGGTAACCGGATTCTCCTCTGTTCCAAAACGCCCTCACACTCTGGCAGGAAGCAACCGAGAGATGAGCAGACCATATGTCGAGGCAGGGACTTCTCCATTATGCTGCACGGGAAAACTTACACCGTCTGCATTTAGCACGGAAACGCATTCAAACTCTTACGGTCAGCAATGAAAATACCTGCTGAGAATGTCATCTACATTTGGTGAAGGTTTCCTTGCTTTATCAGAAATTAATTTTTTTCCCCTCCATGTTGTTTGTTGATGTTTTTACAGACTGCAAAGTTGCAGTTTTATCTTTTGGTGTCATCTGCTGTAAAGCCAAGTTTAAGACTCGAGTTAAAGCAAGAATCTCTTAAATCATGTGCTGCCACTCTTCTAACACCTAAACTAACAAAAACAAAAACACCCAAACAGTCCAGAATCAAAGACAAAATGCAAGATAACAACCCCCCAGGGAAAAAACACAGGACCAATGGAGCTTAATCAAAAGCAGAATTTAGTTAGGATCAGGATTGATGCTAATGTGGCTATCTGGGATCTTTTCAGCC
This sequence comes from Micropoecilia bifurca, assembly GCA_903067075.1. Taxonomy (NCBI): domain Eukaryota; kingdom Metazoa; phylum Chordata; class Actinopteri; order Cyprinodontiformes; family Poeciliidae; genus Micropoecilia; species Micropoecilia bifurca. Next base: position 19,740 of record CAEGAF010102907.1, read on the forward strand.
TCTGCTGGTATGCAGCTTGTTTTCTGTTTGGCTGTGCGTCAGAATAATTATTGTGTCGTGGTCTAAAAAGTCCCTCTGTTCAGCAACCGCAGAAAGAAAATGGAGATTCCATTTGAATGGGAGTTCCCGTAATATTTTTCACAAGATGTAAATCAAAGATGTCAATAACGGGTCCAAATATCATCCAGCGGCATCGCCACAGGCCAAATCCATCATGATGATATTCATATGTACGACGAGCAGATAAAAGAAATCCATGATATGTAAAAACATATATAGTTTGTGAGGAAGCCAAACAGATCAGTTCAATCCTTGCTGGCTTTATTTCCCTGGTTTCTTCAAAGAACTGGTACAACTTTGGGAAGCAGGTTTTATAGAGGCCCAAGCTGCAGAAGATCTGGATAAATATTTGACTCAAGACATTGAATTATTGATTTAATGTGTTGTGAGGAGGATGCTCAGCGTTGTCCATAAAGGTTTTCATTTTTATGAAGTATTGGTCTTTCCACAATGAGCTCAAGAAATTCCTCAACAGTCCCCAGACTGTCTACTCTAGATGTAGTTATTCCATAACCCAAAAATCACAGTGAAAACACATTTTAGACGGAGAAACAAAGAGGAAAACAACCAGAAAATCTGACTGGCATATACTGCTATTTACTTTACTTTCATTATTAGACTATTACTGATTGAGAACTTTTTTCATATCATTTTCTCTCTGGTAATATCCACCTTGAACTTTAAATAAATAGAAGAACTGATGATCAATTGCAGAACAGATGTTGGTCTGATTAGAAGCAGGCGTTTGATTGTATTTGGCAGAAGAAATTCTAAAAGTTTTGACACCTTGAGGAGCTGCTGATGGAGGCACAGAGCTAATCAAAGGCTTCTGCATGCAGAGAGCCATCCTGGAACCAGACCCGACATCGGCACCATGCTGCGGTCCTCCCATCAGCTGCTCCTCTGGCTTTGATCACGGCTCATTGACTATTCATTTATTACAACACACCAGAAAACCAGAATCTAGAAATGGAACAGCTAAATCTAGAGAGTGATGTGAAATAAAAACTTATTTATTTTGGACGCCAGTTAAAAAGTAAAAAAAAAAAAATCACAATCAAGTGCTTTTCTCGTCTTCTTTCCTGTTTCTAACTGAGGAAAACTACAGTTTTAAACATAATGCATGTTTAACCTTAAAACTTTACTTACAGGGTCTCCATTGAGGAGAAAAAAGTAAAATGAGGGTTAATCGGTTTGGAAAGTTTTCTTCCCGTCAGTCGGAAGTTAGACGGCTTGTTTGGACAGGCTATCTGCTCTTGGCTTGGGTGGCAAGAAAAACAAAAGTCCTGCTGCGGCCCAACAGAACAACATACATGCACACAGCCACAGACGCAACACCAGACATTATTCAGCAACAATTTGGGATAATTCAAGATAGTCAAGGCCATTTTCAATTAGTTTAGATTGTTCCCCAACTACCCCCACATGTTGCATACCATCTTGGCATCTAATTCTTTACGTTAAGTGCTGTAAAGTCCGAGACATTTTGAATTTTGCACTTTTTTTCCTAAATCAGCTGCTGTAAGTTTCCCTTTCAGCTGTAGTTCCATTTGTTCCATGCAACACCGTCTCAGTTTCACTCCGTCAGGTTCAGAGAACTTTCCATGCTTAAGTTTTCCTCAGTATGGAGCCATGAGGCACTGACACTTTCAGGGTTTCCACTCTCAGCAGGCCACCCAGATGGGGATAGTTGATGCCTTTAAAATAAACCTGCAAATTAGAACCGACTGATTTTCAACTTCTTAACATGTTGGGTAATAAGGTAGCAAAAATACTATGTAATAGTTTTAATACATGCAGCTTTTTGCATTATTAGAGGCTGTCAGTTTGTAAACCAGGAAACGTCATTCATAAGTCATAAAATACACACTGACGTGTTTTTTTAATTTGGTACAACGTGTTTAGGAGGGTGGCTTACCATAATGTATACAGAGTTTGGCATTAGCAAAAAAAATTAAATTGGCTTATCTATGATGTATTTGTGTGGAAATGAAGCCAAGTCGGCTGTTTGCCTGTTACTGAGTAGCTGTGAAGATAAACAGTCATTTACCTAATGGCTTCTGTTTAATTACAGAGAAACTACACTACACTGTGTCTGCGTGCCATCTGTCTCACTGCAGATGGTTTTGCTCTAACCGCTTTTGTTTTTAAAGATACCAATAAAAAAGTAAAGGTTAGAAATACCTGATTCACAGACAGTTTTCAGCTATGGGAGGGAAAAATAAAATGAGCCGAGTCTCAGCAAAACAGAAAACTTCTCACCACATTGCAGGTGGAGGCTGCTTCTCTCTTTTCTGACTAATTCTCAAAAAGAATCCAGAGGTTTGAACTTGAGATGCTGTCAGTATTTCTGTGTTATGAACAGTTTTTCTGCCTGAAGCGTTCAGTTACCACTGTGGTGAACTGCCAGCAGACAATGTCATGTATTTAAATCCCTGCGTAAGGTGCTGGTAGGTTAGATCTCCAAGGTACTGCTCTCATTTATTTATCGCATCTGAATCCTCCACATTGTTTAAATCACTATACAATTCTTCACCTTACAACTCACATTCAAACGGGAGACATTAATAATCAACGGCTTCCTCTCGCGTTATTAAATGAATCCAAGTGTCGATATTTCATCATCCTTCACCATCTATTCTCTTTAATGTTTTTTTCTTTTATTTGGAAAAAAAATTATATAACAGAGTGAATAAAATTAAAAAGAAAAAGGTGTAAACATTATGCCTTTTAAAAGAAGAGGAGATTTTGAGTGGAAAAGTCCCATGGCTGCACCCCTATTAAACAAGAGGCATTGGGTGATGATCACAAAGTTTATTTCTTTCACTGTCAGCCGTTAAAACATATGGACATTAAACCATCTTAACTCAGTTGCTATGGTAATAACCATTGATTCTGGTCTGGTTTATCCTATTCCTCTGGATCACAGACGGTACTCCAATCCAACAGTCAAAGCACATTTAACAGTGAAAATATTCCCACAGTTAAGATTTTATAATCATTTTACAAATGGATTTTTTGCATGTTTATTTTTGCCATATAAGATTAATTAAATCTTTTTTGCAACGGATAATGGCTTGATTTCTGATCCTAATGTAGCCATGTAGCTCCCAAGTTTTGTTCTGTTTTTATAATCAGTGCAGACAATAACATCCATGTTGCTCCATAATACCTAAATTCTGACATTTTGTGTCTGAATGACAGCTGCTAAGTTCTGCAGACTCCGACTTTACACCATCTGAGCTTCGAGACACTGAACAGACCTGAAATGTTGGGGGCACACACTCATGATCAAATAAATATACATACTTGTATTTCTCCTTTTGCACATCAATCAAAACACTTCTGGCCCTTTATTGCAAAACCACAAAACATTTTCGACATTACATAAGCAACACAACAGATAATTGTCAACTTGTCTAGGGTGTGTTTGCACAAAAAGTTAGTAAGGAAAACTGTTCCTGGAAAAAGTAAAGCATTAAAGGAAATTGCCCCAAATTTGGCAACCACCGAGTTGCCTCATGCTACCCAATAATTTAAAGGTTTTTGTTAAGGTTTGCTTGAACATTACAAATTCGTGAAGAAGAGAGAGAGACAAGAAAAAAAAGAGACACACAAATGACAAGTGTGACAGAGTAGAGTTGAGTTAGAGTGTGTGGACAATCGGTCAATTACCAGACAAAATGGCTGGAAAACTGTGTACATTACCTTGACAGGTTCTGCCACAACACCATTTATCAAACTCAACGCAACAAGAAGTGGCAAGAGAAAAAGAAAGATCCCAAGAAAAGGAGGGAAACTAATTTTCCTGTGATGACAAAAGTAAAGGCTATCTTAGCTAGCTCATTTTATAATTCTCAGGTTTTACAACCTTAATCTGGTGTGTGTGTGTGTGTGTGTGTGTGTGTGTGTGTGTGTGTGTGTGTGTGTGTGTGTGTGTGTGTGTGTGTGTGTGTAGAAAAAACATTTTCAGCAGTGAAGCCTGTTCCATGTGAAAAAGGTTGGGCACATTTATTTGGTCAGAAGGACTTGTTAGTGACAAGTTTACAATCGTCAGTACCACTTAAAATTCAAAATCACCAACTTTTCATTGCTTCTCAATGTTTTTGATGATCATAGGGTAACATCAGACTTTAGAGGTTCCATATTTACCATTTATTTATTTCCACCATTCAGCATGAATGCATTTAATAAACTTCCTTAATCTGCTTTGGTCATGATGATGATCATTTTCCCTCTAAGTTGGTAGTGTTAGGTTCTCTTTATGTTGCTGTTTAGAGGTGATATTCACGGTTTTATGTTCCAGATCGCAATGGGTTATGTAATATTTGCAATAAAGCATTCATTACCTCACTGCGCAAGCACACAGCAGAGGCCGCACCATCTCCAAGGCTCAATTCAGAGTTTGAAATAAACAATGGCAACAGTGTGAAGAAGCATGATCCCAGCTCCAGACAGGGGTGCTGAAAGCGCTTATGAAAATGAGTGATTGGCTACTCCAACTTGGCATAAAATGTCCACGAAACGTTCGCTGCAGACGTGCATCAACAGGAAAATGCTCTGATTGTTGCGCGGGCTGCATCCTCATCTTTCCTACATTTTCCTTCTCTCCTGTCGGGTTTGTTGATCTTGGCATGGCTGTAGGTAAAACTTTCTTTCTAACAGAAAAAAATAAGACATTAGCGATTGCAGCATGTATTCAAGAAAAGGCTCAACTCATCAACTCTCTTGTTACCATGTTAGTAGACCAATTACACTAAACTTCACAACATTACAACCGAGCACAACCTAATGAGGTCCGGTAAGGGGGCAAAAATAATTTTAGTGACCTCAACAAGAACAAAAAGCAACAAAAAAAGAAGATAAATTAAATTATATACATAGATGGCTGCCCGTGAAACATTGCATTTAGTGGTTAGTGAATGGAGACTGATTAAAGTATGCCAAAAGTTGGAGGATAAGTCTTTTATTGCCTCCTCACAGTGTTTCATAATGAGCCAACTTAAGCCAAGGCTAAAGCATACTTTGTCTCTGCATTTGGAAAACTATCTGGAACAAGACGCTACATTTGGAAACACAATTACTGGTCTCTGAACTTGAAATCTTACACAATCAGACATGAGGAATGCTAAAAACTTCACATAAAAAGGATTAAAATTAACCCAAAGCAGGACAACAAACATGCCCCGCGTTGAGTCTGCCCGGATTCGTACGGGCGCAGTGGTAATCTGCTTTCAGTCATTTGCACAAAGTGAGACAGACAAACAAGAACACACACTCGCTCACCAAAGAAAACAACCCAGTGGAATCTGGCACTCTCGATCTCCAACCTCAACATAGCAAGTGGTTTACTAATAGACCTGCAAGCCTTAGCTCATAAAAACGTGTTATTTAGTTTGCCACTGCTGGCACTTTGAAATACTTTTGGTTTCTTCACATGCCAATCTCTGACGCTTTTGGTAAATTTCAATTTCAAGCTGCCAAAATAAATCCACGTGTTTAAGGGATTTGTGAGATTTGTGTCTTTAATCTCAATGCTGTTAATGTAGGGAGGCGTAACTGGGTAAAAAGGTTGAAGGCAGCAACAGCATGAAAAGAAAGAAAGAAAATCCTTCGATACAATAAACAAGTATCATCACCCATCCTACAAGAAGTATTTTCATTATAATCATTAACCTTTCATATAATAAATGTCTTGTTCTAACATCAGTATAAAGGATTCATTTATTCACAGACTCCACATTTTTTTGAGATATGTTGAATATTTGTGTAGTATGTCCAAAATGTTTTTAGAGAAAATATTTTGGAAGTTGAAATATCTAGGTTTGATGCACAGATGATGTTTGAAAAGCCAATCTAGGAGTGACAATTACTTTCGTTGGCGCCGATTGGCTGTACCTGCAAGGGCACAGATTAGGAAGGATTTAAATATCAGCTTCTGTGGAAATGCTAAGATCGTTTCTATTGTGTGCATTAATGAATATAAATGTATATTTGGTGTTTGAATTATTCAAAATAAGCAGAGGATCTCAGGAATTTGAACATCGGGGCTCCACTGAACTCTGTTGTTCCATCAGAACTGTACAGAGGCGGGTCGATTTCAACCCACTCAGTCCACTTCAACATTATGTTTGAGTCTTTTACTAACTTGGTTCTTTTTGTAATCTCACCTATTACTGGATAACAGTGAGACAAACATGGACTGTATTTTTTTTTACCACAGAAATGACATCAAACGGCGCATGCTCAAATATAATTGACACTTTATTTGCTCCAATCCTGCCTTTGTCATTAGGGATTTTGAAAAGTTGGTGCATCTGTTTGCTTGTTTGGGACCAAAAAGGAGGACAAAATTAAAGAAAGTTACTTTTTAATGTGGAAAGTCTGAAAATTTATCTAATTTATGTTCATACAACCAATGACTTTAAAGCTGAAATCCACACTGTCTTTCTTGAAGGACAGATTTTATTTACTGGACTCCCTCTCTGTTCTCAGCTACAGATTTATTTTCACAACGAACAAAATAAAGAAGATGGAATGATATAATTCATACTTTTGTGGAAACGTTTATTTATACTTCCGTCTGTTGGCTTACAGAGCCAGAAAAACTGAGGGTCTCGTGTTGCAAAGTTGAAAATGGAAATAGTGGCTCAAACAGGAAACAACAGAAAAACAGAGCAAAAAACAGCCGTCAATTTCTTATAGATCTGTATTTTACGATATATTAATCTTATAAGTTTCTATAAATTCCCCCAACTGGAAGAGAGGAAAGGGAAATATGTGATTTAGAGCCACTTTTATGTCTTTATTGGAGAAGAAAATATAATTTTGCGCAATTTATTTGATCAGAGATATACACAAATACCCCTTGACTTATTCACCTCCTTATCGTTCGCTCCGATCACTAGATTTGGCCGGGGTAAACTCCAGCTTCTGACCACAGAAGCCTTTGCCCTGAGGCCAAGCGAGATACTGCAGCATCCAAAACCACCACATGCTACATACACCGACGTCTACTGAAAAAATGCTGGGGCATAACTTTGAGGCAGGAAAATTAACCGTGACACTAGAGAAAGGAAAGAAACACTAAAACAAAAATGAAATATGGAGGGGGATTTAGTTTTTAGAGTGCTTGAAGTTTTCCACATTCTGTTATCTTTAAGAGCAATTGTAAAGTGGATTCAAATGTTTCCTTCCAGTCATTAGGCTACATTATAGTCTTCCACTGGTGTGAAGTAAACCGGTCTCCAAGAATAAAATTAACGAGAAAATAATTTCCTATTTACAAACTCGTTTGTGATCTTTATTATAAGTCCAGCACTTCATCTGCAAGACTTCAAAGCCAAGCATCATAAAGTTCAACTGCATCTATTTTGAGTTAATTGGACATAATTAGGAGAGCACACAGTTGTAGGCATGTGCCATGTATTTAAAGTGTAGAAAAACTCCCTGCAGCTCTAAAAGAGGCAAAAATAAATAATCAAAGTCACAATAACGCTTTACGGAGGCCAAAAGCATTTCAGACTTTGTCATTCTAACATGCCAGAGGTTAAGATTCATCATATCTGTTGACTTAGCTGCCAAACTTCCTCGTGGTGTTGAGAATCTCAACCTGCGTGCATCCTGCTACATGTTTTACAGCCCGAACCTGGAACAGAGAGCCAGCGGCTGTGCACTGATACCCGTCTTCCAACCTTGACAAATCATTTCTGCCTGAAACAAGAAGGTTGTTCCAAACACAAGATGTGCTGATCTTGTAGGGTAATTTCAAAGAGTGAGCTGTTGCTGGCAAAGGTGTTTAAATTCATTGTTAGGGTGAATAAACCACTCCCAATTTCTCATGCAAAATAAATCTCTACTTTGGCTTTGCTTTATTATTACACAGAGGCGCAATAAAAGAGAAAGGTAGCTTGAAAGCTGCAGAATCTCTCATTTAAAAAGGTCTTTGCAAGGAACCAAAGATCCTCAAATGTTCTAAAAACTAAATCCCCCTCCAGAGGAAGGATCTTTGCGACACGCTCGGTCCTTCATGAGCCTGTCTGCACCTCAGCAAGCTGCAGATAAATCCACAGTTTGTCCGATATAATATATATATATAAATTGCTGCCCTGCCTGAACATCTGTCAGCCCTTTTTCCACAGGTAAACGAGGAACAACCAAGATTATCAACACTAATTTCACGGCTACCTGAAAAAAAATTTGTTAAAGCCAATATGTCTGTAAAAATAAAGTTATACAACAAGAATACAGGAAGTACTAGGCTTTGTGTTTTTGTTGGAATTTGGTTTGACCTCAGTTTTATCTTCAAATTCAAATTCTCATTCAGAAGTCATATCTAATATGCACTAAAGAATGAAGTAACACAGCAATAGTCCATATTAAAAGGCAGAAAATACAGCAAGTTAATTAGAATAATAATGACTTTCTGATACAAAGGTAATCAGGAACAATAAAACTGGATTTACCATGTAGCCAAATCGAGCCGATACACGGAAAGGTTAAAGGAAATCTGAAAACGGCCATTCCTTATGAACTAATTATAAACTTTGAATTGCTCAGTGAAAAACATATTTGTGGTTGAGGAACACAGATCAGAAAGAATGGAGGGATTCTGTGCCAGAGTGATTCAGTATGAAGCCAAGCAGAGCAAAACCTGAGACTGATGCATTTCTTCCTTCAGAGCCCAAAACGTACAATCTCACACAGAGCACACGTTCATGTTGAGTCTACAGCGTCGATTACCATGACAGAGCCTCTGTCATGGTAATCTGAGCAACTTGCCAACTTCAACCCCAGGACAAATAACAGGTATGCCCTAAGTGTTTACGTGGGTCTGTGATGGTTTTGAAACACAAATACTGACATAAATCTAGACAAAATACAGAGCGTTGCAGGAAAAATTTGATTCCATCCAAATACAAATCATAATCCTATAGCTTTAAAATACCCATATCTTTCTCGTTAGGTCTTCGGCTTGGTGCACATCTATAGTAGAAGTTTCTAGTATCCGCTTTCTTGTCGTTGCGTGAACTCCCACCTTCCTATTTCAAGATGGATCTTGAATAGGGAAAAGTACAATGCAGTAAAAATACTCCTAAAAGTAATTTTCTTCAAAAGATTACAAGCTGACAGAAAGGACGCTCCACTTCCTGAAAGGTCTGCAGAGGATTAGGTGACAAAAAGGAGTCAAGGAGAAATGAGGTCAATTCACTGGGAGAGGATGTGTGCTTCATAACCCACTCATCAGTATTTATTTAATCCTGGTTGCAGAAATAAATAGCTGATGGATTTGGCAAGAACCTTAATGAAAACATGACTGATAACTGACCCCCACTCTTAAATGCTAGAAAACCAAAGCTTAGTTCACTACTGTTTAGCAGAAAACTAAGTACATATATGTCCCTGCTTAACCCATACAAAATGTTTTTTATTAGATAATATTCCAATGTTATATGGTCACAATATTAGTATTAAATTATTAAACCCAATTTCTCCACTCTTCTCTATTTCAGTTGTGTGTAAGTGTTACCATCAGCCTATTGGTCACTGTGGTCTGAAAGGTGAAGCATTTACTCCAGTGAGACTCCAATGGGCTAAATATCATATTAACATGCTAAGTGTGAGGTCTTAATACTTTGAAAAATTATTGCATTCCAGTTTGTTATGTTATTAATTTTGAGAAAACTATCATACTCAAGCATCTACTGTGTTCTGCAAAAGCAAATGAGTCATGTTGCAAACACAAACCTCTATGAACTTTATCGGGCTTTTGTTGCAGACAAAACAGTGACATACAAACAAGAAATTAAAGAAAATGTATACATTTATTTGTCAGAAACAAATATTAGTGCATAGATAGTATATTAAAAACCAAGGAACACATTAGAGGGAATAAAGGATAAAGGGATAAAGTTATGGAGGTCTTTAAGGAAAAGTTTGGTTATAAAACAAGTTTTAAACATTTAATGTTCCACAGTCAGAAAATGAAAGAATATGGCCAAACTACAAACCTACCAAGGCATTAACATCCACCTGAATCGGCAAACGAGGCAAGAAAAGCATCAAAAGGCTCATAGTAATTCTAATGATAAAAAACTTCAGTGGGATTATCTAAAGACAGGATAACTATTGGTTGTACACTGCACTAACCTGGATTTACAGAAGAGTAGCAAGAAGGAAAACCTACTACTCAAAGAAAACCATAAGCACAAGAGAAATATGCAACACAGAACCAACACTGAACTGTCTGGGCAATATGGGCCAGCTATAAGTGAAAGAGCATATTAACGCATTTGAATGGTCTAGTCAAAGTCCTGATCTTAAACCAACTGAAAATTTTATAAGAGTTGCATTGCTGTTCAGACATTATCCATTCGATCTGATTGATGTTGAAAGCTCGTTCTGAATGGCCCAACTCGACCTCTCTAGATGCACAAACTGTAGAGAAACACAAAGACTTACAGCTGCAAGCATAGCAAAAGATGGTCCCACAAGTATTGGGTGTTAAATTTTCAGACTTTTGCTTACACATCTTTGCTTTGAAAAAATCAGCTGATATTTGTGCCTTTAAAGTTAAACATGTGAAAGAGGTTCAGGGCGCTGTAGCTTTAACAGTCCATGACGTGACCTTTCTGACTTTCCTCCAGCCGCTGCATAGACTGTGTGTGTGAACGTTTGTAGGAATAAAGAGCATGAACACACACATCTTTGAAAGATTAAGGGGAGAATAGCCACTTGCAGAACAAACTTCTACTAATTTATTTCCTAAAAGTACTCTGGTTGTCCTAACAGGAAGTTTCTTTGATCCAGTGATTGTAAATGCATTCGGGAGACAACTAATGTCCGCTTCAAGCTGGAGTCAAGCAGCCGTACAGCTTACCACTCTGAAAACAAGACTGGGAGCAATCATCTTCAACCGCTTCCCCCTCATTTTCCAGTCTATCTTTCATCTTTGCTTTTCACGCCCTGCCGTCTTATGAAACTGTGAAGACAGATTGACATCAAGACACGGCTGGTTTAGCCAACTGTTTTCCATTGCCAAAGCAAGGTTTGACTGAAGAAAGCAAGTAGGGGTTCACTTGGCAGCTCATGATGGTGGAGGTTTCTGACAAGCAAGAGGAGATGAGATCAAACTTTATGTCCTATTTTATAGTAAAAAAAAAGTTCTCAAATCAATGTTTTATAAAAAGCAAGAGTCGTGATCTGTGGATATATAAGTTTGTTGGCTACCAGTGGAAAAACATGGAAAATTATTAGCATTGCAAATACACAATATACAAAATGATTGAGAAACCCCTTCAAACGGTTAAATTCAGATGTCTCAACTGGACAATGGGAAGAGCTCAGTAACATCCACTGTCGTTTTGTGATTAAAAAACACAATTAGATGTGTCAGTACAAGGTGAAAGCTACTACAAATATTAGGAACTAATCCAAGAAGTGGTAGATCACATAAAATCACATAGTGGGGAAAGAATATGCTGAACATGCCAGTGTTTAGAAATCTCCACCTGTCTGTGAATCACACCTTTCTGTTGAGTGGGAGTCCCATGGATGAGTCTGGGTTTGAAATCCAACCAGGTGGATTATTTGAGACCAGGTGTGGTCTCAAATAAACGGTACTTTTGGCGATACAATTAGACCAATATAAAGTTTGGTGGAGGGATGGTTGTGGTGTGGGGCTTGTTTTGCAGGTTATATTCTGCAACATTTAGACAATCAATCCTCCCAACTAGGTTTGAACAGCTTGGTGATGGTCCACTCCAACATTTTCTAAGCAGGTTTATAAGAATATGGTTGGTTGAATATGAACTTGCACAGAGTCTTGATCTCAACCAAACTGGGAATGATTAGAGCAAAATCTGAAAGTCAGTCCAACTCATGCAGCAACAGCTCCTGACCTCACTAATGTGGAAGAATGGTGAAATACTCCAATAAACACTCTTAACGTTTGTAGAAAACGTTTCCAAAACAGCTGAAGTGGCAAAAGGTTGGATAACCAGCTTTGAAACTGTATATTGGGAATGGGTTGTCATGGGGTAGAGCGCCTTCTCCCATTCACTGAGGTCATCTGTCCTCCAACCAGCAGACTAGAGGTTTGATTCAAGGTAAGGTAATTCAAAGTGCTTTACATGAATTAGAAGGAAATGCAACAAAACAACAAACCAAAGGACAGAGCAAAAGAAGAAGAAAAAACAAAGAAGTTCTGATAATCAAGATTATCAGAACAGGAATCCTGAGAAACCCCTACTAGCATACCCCATATTCTTAAATATGAGGTATATTCAAGAATAAGTAGTCTGTGATTTATAAACTAGTAGTTTCTCTAGATAATCTAGAAGGAGTTTATTTGGATAATAAGCTAAACATTGTTATAACATTGTTATTAAGGCCATGAGGGCATTTCCTATTCAGCAATCAGCAGGGTGAAAAACATGGACTTGATTTCATCAAAATACGAAGCTTTTAAATAGACGGTCGACAGCTAAACAAGCTACAAGCAACAGAGTTTAAAGTTTATTTGTTGGGCTTAGTTAAGACTTTGCTGGACTTTTACCAGATTCTGAAGTGGCTTCTGTTTGTATCCAGTAAGACGGCTTTTTAATAGTTTCAGTTGCAAGTCGTTCAGCCTGATCCAAAAATTGAGGCTGAGGTTCTACAAGAAAACAAAATGATCATTTCTGGCATGTAGATGGACTTCACTTGTATATTTTTCAATAATTTTCAATCTCAATAAGGCCAGCTGGTAAGTCAAGTTCCAGCAACTCAATAAATCCATCAAAAATGATGAAAGTAGAAGAATATGTGAACCTTAAGAACATGAGGAACTCTTTGGGGTAAATATGTCAATCAAAGATGTGCAAGAAGTAGACATTTATTTCAGGCGATAGAAGGTCTACTGTTAGGTCTCATGTATTTGTAAATGATAAACTTGTGAAAAGAAGTTTCACAAGTTAAAGGGACTGAAGATTGTGATAATTTAGCAACAGTATTGTGAATGACATTTTGAGAGACTGGATCTCTGTGCAAAAATTTAAGTTATTATCCAGATGTCCAGAAATGTGAAAGAGGAAACTATCAAACTCTTTCCACTTTAACCTTTCAGGAGTGCAAACAGCTACAGAATAAGACTGACCAATATTTCTCAAAGAATATTAAGTAAAGGTTGTTGAACTCAGAACTCCTCTTTTTAATTTAAATGTCTTCTGGCCCAGATAACAATAAAATATCCCATCATGAGCATCTACAAACGGGGAAAATATTCGCAGCAGTGAACAATCACAGTGTCCTGAACCTTATCAGAAGATTAATTAATTAATTCACCATGATAACTGCAGCACGCTGCCAAAATCCCACCAGATATTTTTAAGAAGAAAACGTAAAATGCAGGTTCAAGGCAAGTACGTTGCCTCATATGACTCTAACAAGGCACCTCTGGGGTGTATCAGAGAAAGAAAGCACAGTAACGCCACACATCAGGCAGACAGAGCTGGCGAAAAAAATAAAAACTTCTGTGAAGGAAGGCCAAGTATTTCTTAAGATATTTGTGCAACGCTGGTATTCCCCAAGCTCTGCAGGACTTGGGCTGTTAGAACAAAACACTTTGTGGATGGTTTAGAAAAATCTATTCCAGACTTTAACTCTGCATCACGTCCTCTCTAGGACAAAACTGATGAGGGTTTAGTCATGTTTTTTCAGAGATGGAACTACTGTTAATACTTTGCATTCTTTATGGGATGTAGTTTTTTATTATTTGGCATTGAAATAATGAAAACAATAAAATGTGGACTCCAGCACAAACACACAAAAAACAGCAGCTGTTTTACTATTACTAATCAATGACAGAGTGATAAAATATCTTTATGCATTTTGCCACTCTCTCATATTTGCACTTATTACTTGGTTAGGAAAATAGTAGTTGACGCAGCTACTGTAAAAACTTATTTTAGATCTTAGTTATTAGTTTTGTGGGAATTCTGTTGCTACTTCCCTTTATTTCTAGAGTTGGGTGTTGAATATTACCAGAATAAAAACATGAATGTAACATTTTCCTGGATTAAAGGCTGCACAGTTTTACAGCTTTGGCACAACACACACATTAGACGCATATTTTACCAAAATACCAGACCAACAGTCCTGCTGTGTTACAGCAATAAACATTATTTTTCATTTACTGATGAGTGTTTTAGCTTTTTTCCAGGATAATGTGTAGGACATTAATATCCACTTTTAGGTAACTTAATACAAAATCCCCCCCTGGCAAATTTAAGCTTTGTTTTTATTAAACTACGTTTGTTTCTGAGAGTAAATGGGAGCCATTTATCAAAAGATTATTTGATTTATAGAAAGGATTTCTACAAATAAGCCATGCTTTTATTTTTAAGAAATAAATTTTAAAATTTGGCACCATTTTCAATATAAAATGGAAAATTCTTTATTGCCATCTTTGCAGCGTTTTGCATATTTCCGCTGGTATTTTGATGATGAGCTCCAAGTCTTTGAGGTTGGAAGGACTCTCTACCCTCACCATAATATTTAGTTTTTTCCAGTGATTTCAAACTAAAATGTTGGTACTACATCCAGCCAGAAGAAACGTGTTGATTAAACTAAAATATTATATTAAACCTAAACCTGACAGGGATATGAATAATTTATCCTTAAAAGTTTGTTAACATGGGTGCTGTTTTTTTCCACGAGTTCACTGTTTAATTTTATTTTCTTTTTTCACAGTTATTCTTACTCACTTTGGGGATGTTTGACCCACTCTGATTATGATCATGGGTCATAATCATGTCAAATGTCCCAAAAACCGAGAATAACTACAACTGGTGTAACTGAAATTGTCAGAAAAAAAATTAAAATGTAGATTATGAGAGTGTGAAACAGTTGATATTGAAAGTATCAATGGACAAAATGTTACCTTTTGGGTATGAAATAGATGGTAAGAGTCTGTATACTCATCAAAAATATTATAGTCAAGCTTTCAAACACCTTAAAGGTTAAATTCAAGTTAATAAATCGAGCCCAATATATCTTAAAAGGTCTGTTTAATTCAGAAATCCCAGGCTTTAAACCCACTGAATAATGAATCTGGTGAGACGAGAGACAGACAAGACAGACGGGGGGTGAGAATGAGACAGACAGAAATAAAGACAGCTGGAGCAGAGCCCTGTCTCTACATGCACGGCTGGTGGAAAAATGTCTCTCTTAATGGATCCCAGCTCTCTGCAGCCCTCAGAACAGCCAAGGGAATAAAATACGGTATAACATTATGATTACACTGCAATTATCAATTATGCTTTCTCTTTCATTCTTGGACTATTTATTTTTTGCCCAGATGCACAAACCCGCACGTCTCAGATATTTGCATGCATGTTCGCACTTCTATTTTTTCTTGTACTGGACAAAAAGATGTAAAATCTCCATTTTAACAGCAGCGTGATGCTGCAGCGGTGGAGTTTAGTTGGTTAAAGGTGAGAGCAGCATCGCCTCATCAGAGCTAACTGACCTACCTTCTCTGTGACTAATGGAAAAGAAAAACTTTTCCCCCCTTTTCTATTCCCATCCAGACAGGCAATTAAGTATACCTCGGATTAGATAATAAATCAAAGAGAGCCTAGGGTTTTTTTTTTTTAGTTTATTGACCATATAAAGAGGCGTAGCAAACACCAGGCTGAATCTATTAGGTGGAAAGGTGCTGCTGGAGCCCAATTAACATTACGCATCTAGGTCTGAATCTGCCAGGCTCATTTATCTTCATTTTAAAAAAACCGTGTCAGCTCTGCTGCTAGTCAGCCTGAGCCTTACACTGAATGTGAATAAAGGACTCAGATGCTTTTCACAGATGCAAAGGAAAGTGCATCATTACTTTTTGTTTTATTATCTTGTTAAACCTGAATCTATACAACTAAAGAGCCCTAGAGCACATTCAGACTACCAATAGATCAGTTTGTAAATAGTTTAATACAATAAGATGTTTCCAATAAATTACAAAAAACAAAAGCTTGACCAAGAAGGCTTTTTCCTCATTGAGGTTGAGATGCTGGGACGCAGCCAGCTGCCTGCTTCTCAGCACCTGAGTAAGGATGTAAATCTACCCTGAGGGCCGAGCTTTCAGTACTTCTGGAGGATTTAATCCAGTGGTATTAGTCGGAACAAGGACCTGCTGAAAGAAAGCTTACTCACACTAAAACTAAAAACCGTTTCACATTTCAAATGTTTTAGACTCCCTGATGCGTCACTGATTTTCCCGTCATCCAGTTATTAGAAAGAAAACTGTTTACCTCGTCCAAAAGCTGAATTTCTGGGGAATTTGCAGATCAGAAGCGTAAGACGGGTGGTGTTTTTAGAGGAGTGGCCACCGTACAACACAACACCAGGCCCGCTTTTACAGCAGAGTTGACAGACGAATTGTGCCTTATGTCCAGTTTGGATGCCCGGAGTTTGAGACTGCTCATATCACCACCCCAAATGAAACAGACTAACACCGTCACCACACAATACAACAAAAAATACTGTAATTTGGAAATAATACATAAAAAACTTCCCATCTTTAAGGTGACAATCCTTGACTTACACTGCCTTACAAAAGTATTCACACTTCTTTAGCATTTAGCTAAATTACAACCATAAACCTAAGTCTAATTCATTTAGATTTGATTTGATTGATCAACACAAACAGTGGAGAATTAAAATATGATAAAAATATATATATATATATCCTGACAAACCTTGGTTCAAGTCGTGATCTAAAAACATAAATATTCTGGTACAACCGCAAACATACCGAGACCTGGTCATTTAATTAAACCGAAAGGCAGGAAAAGGAGAGCAGAACATCAGGGAAGCAGCTGTGATAACTCTGGAGGAGCTGCAGAGAGCCACAGCTCAGGAGAGAGCATATTTAGTTCCGAAACAATCCAGGTAGCTAATAGCAGGAAAACTAATATCACTTATGCTCCATCCAATCTGAGGTCGAGACATTTTTCCTAAAACAGAATGGGTAACAATGTGCACAGTTGGATGAGACACGCCAGCAATTAACTTTGTTTCTATTAAGTTACTAGGTCAATTATGGGAAGGGAAAAGCTTAATATTTTTATTTGTAAATAATCTTAAAAACAGATTTTTCTTGAACTTCACAAGTATAAATTCTTCTATGTTCAACTGGCTCACGTTGATAAAAACTTTCAAGACATGGGAATACTTTTTGCAAGGCACAGTAGTCTGTCTCTAGTCATTTATTCTCCTAAATTCAGTTTTTGTTCACACATGCACTTCGTCTTGCTCTTTCAGGTATTTTCATCTCTGGAAAGCCCTGAACAATTACCCAGCAAGCAGCTTCCCCTCTCCGTCTGCTGCTGTGTAATTTAAAGGAAGCTGCAACAGCAAAGCCATGCAGGGCCTCATTAACATCAACCTTTCTAGACCACAGTCATTCCTTACACGTGTAGACATACACATACAGACGTCAGGCTGCAGACCGAGACACACACACACACACACACACACAGACGGCACAAAAGGGGAATACGTTCAGGAGAGCGAACGTGGCGGCGCTCCAAATGAGAGCAACTTAACTGTCTGGATTTTCCCCTACAGTTGGGACTTACCGCTGCCCTCTGGAAGGCTCCTTTGGTGTAGGTGCCTCCTCCTCTGTAGTTGATGGCGGGAATCTCCTGGTTGAACAGGGAGCACTTGTGTTGGTGGGACTTGGGCGCCGAGATGTGGTCCACCCTCGTAACCACGTGGGTCTTGGACGAGAAGGTCACCAGCGCCACCCGCGTGTTCTCCGGAGCCACTGGGAAGTCGGACAGCATCTTGCGGATGAACCTGAGCTCGCTCTGGAAGTTGTTGGACCCTACGCTTGAGGACTCGTCCACCAGGAAGACGAGGTCCAAACAGGCGCTTTTCTCCCGCAGCTCACGGACGTTTTGCTTAAATGCCTGGCCGAGGCGCTCCACCTTGCTCTCAGCGCTTTCCGACAGGTTGTCGGACGGCGTCGGGGTGGACATCTGTCTGGACCTGCGAGACTGCTGCCGCCGCTGGGGCTGCTGGACGGCCGGCCCGGCTGAAGTCCATACATCCAGAATGCACAAGACAAGAAGACAAGCGGTCGAAGGTGCTGTTAAAGAGCGAAACATAGTGTCGATTAGCCCGGCACCTCGGCCGGAGTCCTTTTGAATAAAGAAAAGGAGGTAAAACGTAGACTGTCTTTTCTGGAACAATCAGTGACCGTAAACGTATCCTGTCACGTCAGCAGTCCGCAGGGTAACTCAGTTCAGAGTTCCTTAAAAGCATTGCAAGAAGAGGATGAAGATTCTCTCATTCAAAATGCGGTTCTTTCATCTGCTTCCCTCATGAAAGCACGAAAGAAAACACGTTTCTCCTGCAGTCCGATAAATAAATATATCTTTGCCCTTGCTCTTTGTACAGTCCCTACGTTGAAACGTGCTATTTTTGTTTTTCCAGGGAGTCAATACTCCTTTATCTGTCCTCTTGCGTGGCTGTCAATCACCTATCTGCTCTGTGTGTAGGATCCAGAATCCCCCTGAATGCCTCTCCAGTCCCAGTCTGCAGCCCCTCAGGCTCCTGTTCGTCTGTGTGACGCTCCTGCCTGCACCGTCGGCCGAGCTCAGAGTGCTTGTCCCCCTCTTCTCCCCAAATCATTTAAAACACACACAAACAGAGGAGGAGGAGGGTGAAGGGAAGGAGGGAGGAAAAAAGTTGAGAGGTTGAGAGGAAAAAAGGGGGCAGTCCAGCCGTGGCGTAAAGTCATTTTTTCCCTTCATCTCTCCTCCTCTTTTCCTCCCACCTCCCCCTCTTTCCCCTATCTCTTTCTGTCTCTCCTGTCCCCCTCCTCCTACTTGTCCATCTGCCGGCATTTGTCAATCTCTCCCATTCAGATGGCGGACGGAGGCTTCATGTCAGCGCGGCAACTCGCCTGTCAAGCAGTCAGCATTCCAGAGGAAACTCATCAGCAACAGGCGCTGTGATCATCTCCATATGTCCACACTTTCACACATCAGACCGGTGGCATCCGACGAAGATCAAGCACGCCGAGGACGGAAAGTGGAGAAGCGGTCTGATTAAACACACCTAGGGAAACTCTAGCAGACACATCTGAGGTTTAGTACTTAGGAAGAAAGAATCTGGATCTCTGTCCAGCCACATCTCTGCTTATATCTTGTCCAACACGTCAGGCTAGAGGACAGACTCCCCTTTCCATACTTTGGATTTGTCTGGTTTTTCACACACAAGACACTCAGGCTTCCATCTGTGCCATTTTCCAACATCACCTCAGTCTCCCAAGTCGCTTTCTTTCCACCTCTGTTTTTCCTGGGTGATTTTTATCTGTAACCAAAACAAAGGCAGACGGCATTACACTGTGCCTATTAAAGCAAAAACTCTAGTTTTACTGTAAAGAGCTCTTTTGTCATAAAGTTGTGGGGAATTGTAAAGTGGAAAGAGTCTTTTTGGTATAAATTTTATCAGCTTTCCACATCTAGAGCCTGAAATATGTCCCAATTCCTCTTTAAAAAGAAGCTCAAACTCAGTCAAATTGAATGTAGAGGGATGTCTGTTCAAGTCTCACCACTATGTTTAAGGAAGCGTCTCAAGTTCAGCGGTTTTTCTCCAGAATCGTCCTGTGTTTACCTCAGGTCACCTTCATGTCCACTCTGATCAGCTTCCCTGTTCCTGCTGAAGGAAACCAGCTCCACAGCATGATAGGCTCACCACTGTGCGTCACAGTGGGCATAGTGTGTTTTTCTGTCCCGCTCATCTGATAAGAAAAGTTTCTTCCACACAGGCACTGCCCTACGAGGCTTGGGACAAACTTAACAGGACTTTTGTTGACTTTCTTTCATCACATGTGTTTTTTCTTGATACTCTTCCCTAAAGATTAGTAACTCTAACAAATTTTTCCATCTATGCTGTGGAGCTCTGCAGCTCCTCTAGAGTAACTCTGGGCCTCTAAACCAGCCTGCCAGTTTAGAGGGATGATCATATCTTGGTTGGCAAGGAAGTTATTAATGCAAGATGGGTAAAATTGTAAAAATGTCTGCATAATACCAGTAGTTCTATCTGAGAAAGCGATAATGAAAATATGTGATGAAGCCCTAAATCTCATCGGCCACATTCACACAGCAGGTCTTGATCCTCAATTCTTATTGTTTTTACTTTTTGTGGCTCATACCGCCAATTAAACTCGACCACAATGAGACTTCTGTGTGAACGGTTTGCAACCCTACGGCAATCTGCACAGAAGAATTATGGATTGTTTTAAAGTTTATCCACCAATGGGAGCCAGAAATATTGTCACAAGATCAGGAAGGAAGCTAATAAAAATAAAGCACAACTAATCATAGCAAATGACCAACTAATAGCCGTTTTTGGAGCACTGACTGACATCTGCAGAGAAGTTTAATTGGACATGTAGTCAGAGCCAGAAGTAGTGGGATTGTTTTTTGATGTGCTTGAGTGACACAAACTTCTTTCATAAGTTCAAATTATAAATTTCAACCATTGTTTATGTCCTGATTTATTGTGTCTGCCTTCGGCTGGTGCAGCCTGACCCATGTCTCGCATCAATAACATGAAAATCGCATAAACGCAACATGACCGTTCAGACCACAGACGCTTTAAAAACAATCTGATGTGTGATTTAGCACATGTGGAAGTGGAACAGATCGTTTCTCTTCTGAGTGAAAAGATCGGAATTGGGCCGTTCTGCCGTAAAAAAGGCAGATACAAGTTCCATGTAGGCAAAAAGAAAATGTATTTGGGTCACATTTGCTTGATGTGTGAACGTAATCATTGTTTCTAATCAGGAAACAAATTGTTTCAAATAATTTCTAATTGTTTCTAATCATTAGTACCTGCTGCTAGCATGTGCTTGTTCTAAAAGAAAACTAGTGCTTTCTCCTTTAATTTCCAATTTTGACTTCCAATGATTCAATTCCTGCTAAAGAGCCCCCTGGTGGTTGAAGAAAAATAAACAGAAAAGCCTCACTGGGCTATAAGTCGCATGGTTCAAAGCGTAGGAAAAAAGTAGCGGCTTATAGTCCTTAAAATATGGTATGTTGTTACAAGTGAGATGTGAGGGTGCTTTGTTGTCTAGATTTAACCAATGATGAAGAACAATGTAGGATGGGCTTAAATAATCTGGTTAGATGTATTGTAACTAGAGCATAATTTGAATGTCTTCAGCTAGTACAATAAATATCAAACCAATCTCACCAATTTTCTAAGTAAATATATTTCTAAAGGTGCAGTTGACATGAAATTATCACCAGGTGTTTCTAACCATTCATAAAGTCCAAAGAAATCAAATCGATGAGGTCAATGAACTAAGTTATGCGTAACAAAATGGACAGACAAGGAAAAACATGCTCAACAAAATCTACTGAATACTTCATACAAAGGCCCAGGTGAACAGTGACAGCTTCAAGATGGATCCTGTTAGAAGACGTTAGTGTAATGCAGTGCTTTTCACCCATTCTTCAACACAAACAATCATCCAACCCTGCAGGCTGGGCTGGATGCTTGTAGGGTTGGATGACATCTGCTTGATGTGAATATTTGAAAAGAATATTTCATATTCTTTTCAAATATTCAGGTCAGCTGATTGACCGTGCCATGCTAGCTGCTTTTTTCTCTCTCCTAAACCAGAGTTTAAATGACTGCGATTGGGATCATCTTGTTGAACAAATTCTCCCTAATTTCATTGTCATCATCTAGATGGAAGCAGGAATCAAGAATGTCTTGTTTATGTTTGTCCCTTCAATTTCAGTCAGCCAGTATGCTGAAAAGCACCAACCTAACTTCACTCGGTTGGTGTTTTGAAGGGTCTTTTGCCGTATGGTGTACATTATGGCATTCAATACATTTATTTTAGATCTCATCTAACCAGTGACACATTCTCTCACAGCAGCTCACAGGGTTGTTCAAAAGTGGAGTCTTGCGTGGCGAAAGGCAATGGTGGTTGTGTGAATACCTTCTTGTTTGCTTTGAAAACAATTACACCAGGTTTTCTGAAGCTCTCCAAGAGTTTTCCTTGGCTTTTGGACAAATCTTCAGAAACTTGTCTGGCAGGGAGAGCCTGGATGCAGTGGGTCTTAGCATCATGATGTTTGGCCCGAACAATGCTACCTGGAACCTTCAGTAATTTGGAAATTCTTCTGTAATCAATAATTTAAGGCTGTAAACATCTTGGGAGATATTAGTGGATTCACCCATTATGAGATGCTGACACCTTGTTAATGAAGAACATTTTTAGGCCATGAGGAAGGTACCATAACTTTAGAAACAGCTATGTTTTGACTTCTTAGCGTGTACGGCCTTCGTGAGTTGTCGATGTGTTTAAAATGTATTTTTACTTTCTGTATTAAATATCTAAGTTTATGATTATGCTCAATAAACAGAAGCATGCACTGCAGTAGGAGTTAAATGTGTTTTGAGAGACTTGGACCACTGATACATCAGCCAGATACTGAAAATAAAAAGTTATAAATTAAAACAGCATTCATGTTTTTTCTTCAACAATATCTATGTTCAAAGTCATCTCTATTCTTCGTGAAGGAGTGAGAAACTATTGAAGAATGTTAAGTATAGGTGGCCTGTGTGTGCGCGTCTCCAAAGCAGTACATTACACTCTGTTGCACTATCAGCCCCAAAAATGAACACACAGCTCAGACGAAGAGTGTTTATTTGGCCCATAAGCCATACTTTAACTACACTGGAAACTTCTGTAGAAGTAGGGAAAGAAAGCAGCGTCATACCAACCAGATAAACTGAATGGAAGAGCCACTCGGACCCAAAAACACCGGCGTGCTCAGGCTGAAAACACGCACTCTGACCTAAATTCACACACAGATGCTGCTACATAGACAAAAACATACGCTCTCAGCCTCAAACATGTTGAAAGGGGGAAGAGCACAGCTGTGACTTCCTGCATTTTGGCATTTGGAGACCCCTAACCAGACTTCTGCATGGCTCCCAGGAGAGACAGGGGGAGTGGTGGATGTAGAGGAAGTTTGAGGGCATGTGTTGATAGGGAGAGGGATCGGTGGGGGTGGGGGTGGGGGGGTTGTGTATTCATCTTAAATATTTTAATAAAATGCACAAAGATCCAAACTTTTGTGTTTGTTCAAAAGAAGGAAGCATGGAAACAAATCTATTAAACATAAACCAGACCAACCACACAGACCTGAGATCTGCTGCACATCAAACGAGAGCAAACTGATCAATTCATGATTACTCTCCCTAAAACTAAGATACTTGCAAAATATTCATGTCTTTATAACCTGTGGACATCCAGGGACTGAAATGTCCACACATTCTTCTTTAGAAAACACCTCAGATTGGACAGACTGAATCATGTCCCTCACATTTTGAAATCGTGCAACACATTTAAAACTGGATGCATGGCTGGACTTTGACTGGGTCATTGTAGCACATGAATAAAACCCTTCTGTTGCACCTCGAGCCGTACGCGTAGGGCATTAATCCTGCTGGACAATGTCCCGGCATCAAGTCTTTTACAGCTTTTGCAGATTGGACTCTGCTGGAGGCTGAATAACTGATAGGTTGTTCTGAAGACAACTTATCAGATTAAATGGAGCTGAATACAAATGCGTTTGTACACACGTTTGTACTTTCTTTTACTCTGGTATGTGTTGGTGAAGGTTAAAGCGGTATAGAAACTTTTGCAAAGCATTATACCGTACCAAATGGACTTCTACAAAAACAAAACTTAAAAGTCTTTAGAATATGTGAAAGGCACATGAGACGAAAAGTTAAAACAAACATATTCACTCCACAAAATCCTGGACGGTTAAGTCTTAAAGACGCAGAACCGACTGTGTTGTTCTTGCGGTTTGTTCTTCCGGAAACTGAAGCAGTCTTTAGTCGCATGGACCATTTTATGTCCGTTGGGAGGAAAGCTAAAGTACTTGATCCACTTTGTGAAGACCGAAATGTGCTGCAGAACCTCCGGACATGGACTGCGGAAGACTGTACGTTTTGTCATGGAGATTCCAGGGAGGTATTCTTGTAAAGTCATTAAAACCAGACCATTTAGTCTGGAAGCGCACAAATACATATGGTGATACAATACCACAAACGCCAGAAAACCAGAGGAAGTCTGGTAAAGTAACTGTTGCACAGAAGAAAGGATGCATGACGTTGAATTTTGGTGACAGGAAAGGTCTGCTCTAATGTGCAAACTTTGAAAATGGCCATTAATCTTTCAAAGAAAAATAGTTCGATAAAGCTAAACTTGTAAAAAAAAAGTGAGCATATATCAAAAACATACTCACTTTGAAGTCAAATCTACTGTTTTCTTGGCTTTTCCACCGACTCCCCACACACCTGGTTCTTCAGTGTGTCCTCAGGGCAGGATGAGGCATCAGATACAGTAGCAACAAGTGATGACACATTCCTCATATTTCTTTTTTCAGGCCTAAAGGAACAATTACAAAACTCAGCAAAAAAATTCATTTATCGCCTTATCCATAGGAAAAGAGAATTTAAAATGGTGCAGCAGAAGAGGAAAAGGTTTGATGAGTTTGATCAAATTAAAGATAAAGGGTCTCTTAAAACAAATATGCTGAGATTAGTAACATGTTAATATCGACTCAAGAATCAGAGATGAATTATGTGAAGCACTTTCTGTTACATTCACACCTCAAAAGTGTTAAATTGAATTAATTTGCTCACTGAGAACAAATGTCACAACGACGACAATAAAGTCCACATTCAAGTCGAACAGCCCAGTTCCTAATCTAATTGAAACTTTATGGTGAAACTAAGCCTCCCCCTGCAAAACTGACTGTTTTTTATTAGAAAACCCAATAAAGTTATAATTGTGATCTTTTTTTTAATCCACTTAACTAACAGTAAAGAACTGTTAAAAAAAACTGACAACATGCTTCAACTTTTTGCAAGCGGCTATAATCTTGTATTTTTGCTAGCCTTAAAAACACAGGTGTTTAATTAATGTAATCATCTACTGTGCCCAAAATTGTTAAAATAGTCCTTTATTTCACCTTTTGACGAAACTACCAGCATAAAGCAAACCCGCTTTTCTCTTAAAACACTGCACTCAAATTACACACTCTTAAACTACAGGCCCTTTGCTTTGTCTGTTATTAATTTTAGCAAAACACAAACCAGTTTAAACGTAAACTGCCTGTTTGCGCCCATAAAACCAGAACTGCCTTTGAAAGGTTCTGCCCTGGATTAGAGAATAGTTCCTTCCTTGGTCTTTTCAGGCTTTTTGTCGTCACTTAAAAATGTTATAAACAACTAAAAAGAACCACCAGAAACCATTTACAACCGAGTTGTCTCTTTAAAACTAGCTTTTTCGCTCAATTTAGCTGGTTTTATAGTCCTAATTAGTTAATTAGCATTTCCAGGCTGACGCAAACGCTACAGAGACTTTCTCTGGGAGGGACGAACTGTAAATAAACATGACCTTTTTCATAAGAAACCACAAGTTGCCCCAGTTTTATCTAATTTACAGTGTAAGAGTTTTGAAGCCTTACAAACCTGATAAAAGCCAGAGTTGCCGTTTCTCGAAGCTGGTTCAACTTTGTTTTACATTGCCCCCTGGTGGCAGCTGAATATTAGTACACTATCATGAGTGCAGTAATTTAATTTATCCGCTAGGTGGGGTAGTTACGAGGAAAACAAGCAAAACAAACTTGTAACGCTTGAATATAATCGCAAAATCTGTAGATTTACTTCAAAATATAATATAATATAATATAATATAATATAATATAATATAATATAATATAATATAATATAATATAATATAATATAATACAATA
>CAEGAF010102917.1:0-11546 GCA_903067075.1 Micropoecilia bifurca
TATTTTTTTATATATTTTATTATTTTTTTTTTTTTTTTTTTACCATAATTTTTTTATTATTATTTCTCAACCTTATGTATGCATATATAACAAATAATGTTTTGGAGATGTAAAGATGCTAAGGTGCAGGCTCCCAGTTGCAACATTTTTTTTAAAAATTACATTTTTAATTGACTTTACCCAAAACTTTGTCATCACCAACTGACAAAAATAAATATAAAATTATTTTTAAAATACCCTAATAGTGATATTTTTACTCATTTTTACGGACAAATGCTTCTCAAGAAACAAAAAAAATATCTAGAACAAAAAACAACAAAAGTCCATCTGACGGAGTTGACAGTGCATGACAGAGTTGATACAACTGAAGGTGGTGACAAACTAGTGAGTAAAATGAAAAACTTGGTACATGTGAAGTAATGCAATAAATTAAAATGAATTAATTGCACAATTAAGTGAGATTTGACAACAATTTCACTGAAAGAGTCACAAAAACTCTGATGGAGGTGACATCTGACATACTTGACAAAATACCAAACTACTTCAATTTATATGATGTTATTCTGAAGGAGGCCATATTGAAGCTCATCAGGTCCATGAAATCTTTACATTATATCAAAATTAAGTTTTTATTTCACAAAATTTCATCAAAGCTTTTAAATTGTCAATTATGGTGTTGACACATCATGGTTGTGACAAACAACTTAGGAATAAAAAGAAGAAAAAGCTAAAGAATAACTCAAGCTAACCAGAGCTAACGAGCCCTCTTAGCAAAGGAAGAGAAAGGAAGTGGTCATGGGGTCCTCAGAAGTTCTGGTGCCCCCAATAATGCCTGATTTGTTTTACATTCTCTTCATGTCTGATGATGTTGACAAAAACTAGGGACCAATTTCAATCGCGCTGGAAAATATATAAAAATGATTTTTAATTCAATTTATTGATACTTTTATAATTATTTATAAGACAACTTATACTTAAATGTAATAATATATAATTTTAGTATCTCTTTAGTTGTTTTAAACTATTATAATGTATTGAGTTCTGCTCCTGGACAAAGGCGTTTACAGGCATCATCCACCGACTACAATGTTTAAAATAAAAACAATATTCAGCAAACACCAGGAAAATATACATTGTTATGCTCACATGATCAATTATATTTTGTGTATATTTTATTCAAATTTTGTGCTTTATCCATAGGACCTGTTTTGTCCCGATTCTCAAAAATCACTATTTTATCCACAAATAAGTAAACATGCCTAACAAGAGAAAGAAAGTGAAAAGACATGGATTATCAAAAACACATATTGTCCTACAAATATATCAATATAAATATATTCTACCTCACTTTCAGACACGCCCCTGAGTCCCTATGACTCACCTGATGGGGGGTTACTATTGTTATACTATTGCTATACTATTCAAACTGGTTCCTGTTCCGTTTGTAAAGATGGCAGTTTCCCTCCAGACGGTATCGTAGCAACAACAAAAAAACCGTCGCCAACATTCTGTCAGCCTTGCCGTCCATTGCAGGAACTATAACAATAAAATTCCGAGGCTGTGTTACCTCTCGCCGGTTCCTATTGGCACCACTGATATGTTGAGTAGCTACAATCACTGTGGACCGATTAAAACAAAATAGAAGTGAAAAGTCCATTCCTGTGCACCAGCCTGTTCGACTTGCAAGCCGGAAGTTCTAAGAAGCGTGTGACGTCACCGAGTTTAAAGTTACAAGTAAGTCCTAGAATTAAACACAATTTATTTTTAAAAACTAATTATCTGTGCTCCATAATTACATTAAAATGTTACATTTGCTCAGTGCATTTGGAAAGAATGGATTCCTGGTTCTACTTTGCGTGAGACTGTTACGTGGCCTGTAAGTCCTTTTTTTTCTCTTTTTCTTTTTTGCAGCTGTTAACACCTTTTAGACAGAGCCCAAAAATGATTATTGAGACTGCAAAGGCAAAACATAGAGCTGCTTAGTTTATGCTTATGTAAAGAAGAAAAAACATTTCTTTAAAAGGAAAAAAAACCCAGCTTAGAATACAAGACGGATAACCTTTAGGATCTGCTTCTCTAAGTAAATAAAACATGTCTTAAGAGCTCTCGGTGTTTATTGATGAGTAATCGGGGTCATGGCATTGGTCAGTGGCTATTCATCTATAATGCATTCACATGGAACTGGGCATGAATAACATTATGTCGAAATTGCTTCAGAAGAAAGCAACTACAGAATAACATTCAGTTTTCTTGTTTTTCTCTATGATTCCTTTTCAGTGCTTTTTCATACAAAATGTGTTTTAGCCACTCATCACACTTTCAGTTTTCTGTTCAGATAGTCCCCCTCAGTTTGATGCATTACAATTGTTGAGCTGTAGTACACAGACTAATTCTCACAAAATGTGGAAGAGCTGTGTTTGCACACATTTAGAAATGAAGCATGTTTGGGAAATTGGTCAAGTTGTTTTCAGGTACGATTTTGTTACTTATAGCAGTAGCGTTAGCAACACGGCTAATTTTCACCACAATGCTCAACAATGACATTATGGTGACTCGTGAAGTCCAAAACGATGCATATTCCCTTTTTTTCCCAACCTTAAGTAACTTTTTCACCTTTTTCTTTAATAATTGTCATGTTTGTTCAGTCTTACCAGGACATTTGGGAATATAATTTGTTAATATAAACAGCCAAACAGACCAGAGCAGTGATTGCAGCCTTCTTGAATAATTAGAAATATTAATTAATGGTAATCAGGCCTCTGTTGGTGGTTGACCCTGCTTTCACTATGGTAACCACAGCTCACAAACACAACAACAGCGGATGCTAAGTAGCTCTGAGTGTGTGTTTTATTTCATCTGAGACAAGAGAAGCTTCTGTAGCTGGCAGCACATTAGTGTCTCTGCATTAATGAGAGAGGATGATGACACACACATATACAGTTAAAGTCTCACTGAATGCCCAGGAGAGCTCGATTTATGGCGTCTGTGTGCTGTGGATGTATGTTAAAGGTGGGGACACACGATTAATGGACAGTACTTTCTAAAGGGCGCCATGGTAACAGATGTTGAGGAAAGCGTTTCTCATTGCGCCAGCGTCTCGCACACTTTAAATCACCACTTTCTGATGGAAGCGATGTAAAAACACCTTCAAGCTCAACCTATGTGGTCTTTTTTTTCACATGCCAGTTAGAATAATAAGCCACTTCATCAAAACTACTGACTTGATAATATTTACAGCCAATCAAATCACATTACTGTTTTAGACAGAATAAATGTTTGTGTTTTTAACCGTCTTTTGTAAGTTATTCTGACAAGTCTGAAACAACGTAGCATAATCATTGAAGCATCAGTAATTTTAATAAAGCACAATTTTACTTTCAGACCCACTCATGCCCTATGGTGCTATACTGCATTAGCATCATCTCTGCATAAGATCTTGTGCATAGAAGCATACATAAGGAAGACAGATAAACTGGCCTGCAAATGAAAACATGTTTGGTATTTTTTAATTCAAAGTGGCAGCTCAGAGATGAGGATAAGGAAAACAGGATGTAATGTTTAAAAGTTACTGATAAAAGTTGCATATATTTTAAACTTAGCAATGTCTATGCTAGATTTTAGACCTGCATTTGATTGAACTGATGGAAATACACCAACCAGGAATTAGCCAACAGTGCTAAAGGTTAAAGTCAAATGTATTTGACAAGTCCCGGTTCTGGTGGAAATAGTTTCACAGGGTCCAATGTTTGAACCACCATCACCTTTTGTCTATTGTGAAGTCCAGATACCTACATTGGGGAAATTGTTTTATGCAAAATAATCTTTTCCCTACATTTTTGCCTAAACCACAAAAGGTTTCTCTGTATAGGTTTTCAGGATATTTTGTCCAATTTCCAATTATTATGACCTCTTCCTACCATAAAATTCATAAATATTTCCCGAGATATAGACAGCTGGTACTGATATGAATAAAATGGAAGAAAGGTGAATTAAAAGTAGAACAATAGGAGCTTAATTTGAAAATCACGCACCAGAGAACATCTCTCAAGTGACTGACCCACAGAAATGTCCAGCCATTGTGCTTGCGGTTTTCTGTTTCTCTCTTCATCTCCTCCTTTATTACTCTTTTTTTTTGGTGCAGCAGGTCGTCCAGCTAACGGGTTAATTAGCTGAGGGAAGTACTCTGTAGAGGAAATGTCACAGTGGGTGGCTGCAGTTTGACTTCTCGCATGGGAGGTTAAAGGTTGACGGTGGGTTTACTGAACCTCTTCTTCTTCCCCTTTTTGAGTTAAATGTCACAGAGGAGCCATTAGCTCTGTTGGGAGAAGATTCAAGTGGTGAACTGAAGGAGAGCAGTAGTTGATGGACCTCACGGACCAATGAGATGCCTCACTGAGGCTGAGGTGATGCAAATCCAACTAGGTTTCATGGAAACATGATTTGTCCCATCCAGGTTCAATGGTTGTAAAAGGTTACTGATTTATTTAAAGAATATGGGGGAAAAGAAGGATCACTGAATAAGCTGTTGCTCAAATAAGTTTTTAGGCAATTAAATATATTGAAGATCATTTTCTGATCGGTTTTTGAGTCTTAAACTGCTACTCTTTACATGGTTGGTTACTGGTTCCAATATTGGGTCATTTATGACTTTTCTTAGATAGTTTTACAGCAACAGAAACTCATGAGTTTCCATGACTTAAAACTTAGTCATTTGAAAAAGTGAGCCCCATTATTGTAGCTATTGTGAGACTTTATCAGTTTCCATGTCGCTAGTAAGGAGATTAGTCCGCCTCTTCATTATAAAACGTTGTCTTTCCTGGCATTACCCAATTCAGGCCAACCTTCAGTTATCAGCCAGATGACCTGAGATTTGAGTGTAGAGTACTTCAGGAGATGTCTACTCGCCTACCCTGCAAGATGTCTGGATATTGTTGGTGCAAAACAAGCCCAAATGATCACACCTCCACCACCATGGTTGGTAGACTAGATGCTTGTGTGGAGGATTTTTGTTTTCTGTATCTAAGAACATTGTTCCAGAAGTCTTTAACTTTTGAAACTAGAATTTTATATTATTTGTTTATTTATTTATTTTTTACTTTTAAGGGAAGATAGTTTCTTTGTTAATCTTTCCATACTGGTATGATTTTTGTCATTGTTGTTGTAACTGTGTTGTTGTTGTTAACTTTGAGCATACTAACTGAGACCTATAAAGTCTCATATTGAGTCCTGGGGTTTTGTGTGGGCTTTGGACATTCATAGCTTGGGGTTATTTTGCTGGAGTGTCTGTTTGTGGAGAAATTAGTAGTTTGAAAAACCTTTTAAGCCTTTTCAGATTTATGGGCAGCAACTGTTGCTGTTGTAAAGTCATTGTTGATGTATTTTCCTGCTGGCTTTGTGTAAACAAACACCTATATGATTTAGAGTTGCAAACTGCCAAAACGTCTGCACTAAAATGTGATCAATTGGTTTCTTCATTACTACACATTGCCGTCTTAAATTATATGTAAGCAGCAATGGTGGAACTGAATATTTGGATATGACTAAGCCCGCACCTTTTACATTTCAACCTGGGTGCTGAATTGTAATGAAATGTGTACCAACAGTGACATCAAGATACATCTAAAATTAAACACCTTAACAAGAATGAAACGTGGCTTATTCCTCTTGCCAGTAATCACCTGACATTTTGGATTTCCCCATTTTTCCCCAGCATTTTCTGTGTTTTTAAGCAGCCAGACGTGTGCACAAATGTTACTCTGTGGGTGATTGGATCTGTGTGTGTTATAAAAGCACCAATCAGCATTTGTTAT
Organism: Micropoecilia bifurca; assembly: GCA_903067075.1. Classification (NCBI taxonomy): domain Eukaryota; kingdom Metazoa; phylum Chordata; class Actinopteri; order Cyprinodontiformes; family Poeciliidae; genus Micropoecilia; species Micropoecilia bifurca. Next base: position 5,811 of record CAEGAF010102917.1, read on the forward strand.
AAAAAAAATTCTGTTGAAAAGGCCCCCAATGAGTGCCATTACAAAGGAACAGCAAACTTTGAGCAGTGGCAATCAGTCTCATTCTCTGTCGATGTGGCTCAAACGAAGGTGACGTCACAGGCAGCAGCAGGGAGCTGATTGAACTTAATATAGAGGATTGTGTGTTGTGTTTCGTCAAGTTGTAATTTTAATGAACGGCGGGGAAAGGAGGTTTTACAATGGCACATTAACTGGGTTTTAAAATAATATAATCTAATCGTAAACATTAGTACTTCATGGGCTGGAATGTGTGGTTTCCAAGTCTGCTTGAAAAAAATAATCACAGACAAAAGCAACTCCTGCTGGGTGTAGAGTAAGATGGAAATTTCCTTTGTGTGGGGAACATACTCCAACACTTATTAGCAACAAGAACACATGAAGGGAGGTTGAGAAAAAAATATATATTTTTTTTCTGTTTAAACATTTCATTGTCGCAAAGGTTGTACTCACTCATAAAAAAACAAATGGAATACCCAGATGAAAAGGTGGAATTGAAACAGCTTGTTTTGAGAAGTCACATGGCCTTATCGCAATGTGAAGAGTGTCAGATTAAATAAATTAAAGTTTGTCACCTTTCATCAGACTATGCAGAAAGTCTATATAGTACTATATGCAATTTATTAAAACTCTTTTACTCTCCCACTTCAAATAAAATCAATCGCAGTCAAGTGCCTGTTAGATATTTCAGAATCAACATTTGCATTATCTAATCTCTCAGTATGAATGTTAGCAACACACTGTAGAAATGACTTTCTTCAGCAGGGGCCAGGATGCTGATCAGTGTTAAGGCGGTTGATAGATAAAACAAAATACAGTATAGTAGAAAACCTGTTAGAGGTTTTAAAAAAACTTGAGACTTAGGCTTAGGAGGTTGTTGTTGTTTTTCTTTTCAATTTTCTTATTTTAAAAATTCCACAGCTCCTAAAACTTCCAGGCGCTGGACAAAAATATCATCAGAAAACATAAAGACCACACAAATGGAGAAAAAATCTCAGAGCAACAGTTTTTGCCTGTCGAGTAAGCACCATAAATATCCCCGCTAGCATCGCCTCATCATTATCTCATCCCCCATCGGAGGAAGTTGAGAAAAGGCCATCACCGTTAGGACAGAAATACTACAGTACTGGAAATAGGCTGAAAAAAGTGACAGCTGGAAAGGGCTCACACTTGATTTATTCTTTCTGCCTGTAGATATTCCACCATAAAAACCATGTGTTTTTAAAATGATCAACCTCCAGAGGTTAATTTTTCTTCTGATCTAAGAGGAGTGTGTGTTACTTTTTCCACGGTGTAAATATACCTATAATTCTAAAAGCTTTGTCTTTTCTTCATGTTGCCGTCCTCTTCTCACCGTGTTTTTATTCATAGTTTTTGTTCACATTCTCACTCTGCTCTGCTCATCCTGGGATTCCTGTTGCTGTTGTCACGACAACGTGTTGATTTTTCCTCTGGGATCAATAAATTCTATCTGATCTATATCAATAGATGTTTGCGGTCATTGTCTAATTAATTTGGCTCGTTAACAGCAGGTCACCATAGCAGATTACAGATATGATCATATGCCTTCCCCTGAGGGAAAGAGAAGATCTCTAATTCAAGTGACCTCTGGCCTCTAGGTTGTTCCTGCTTAACAGCAATGTAAGAGCAGTTAATTTCAAGCACTTTAATGCGTTGTGATCTCTTGTTGTTTACCACTTTAAAGAGCCATCCTGGTTTAAAAAAAAAAAGTAATGTTGGTTAAGGCAATTTATTTTACCACTGATAAAAAACAAGTTTCTTGACTTACTTTGTGTTCTTTTTAGTCCTTCTTCTTGGATGGTTCCCGAGTGTCCCTTGCATTTTGAGACCTTGCTCACATCTGGCCGTTTAGATGTACAAGATGTGATGAATGAGAGTTGCAACGTAAATATGCAGGAAGTTTTAATTCTGTGCAAATAATATTATGCGTGACTTATATTTTTCATAGAAGGCAACATCCTTCATTTCCTACCTTCCTAATCAAGCTGTATGAAATATAAATGAGTTAAGTTGTGCTTTGTGATATGGACCTTTGCCCAGGGCGGCACTCGTTAGGGGGAATACATGTCATCTGTCAGTTGCATCCTGAATCACTTTTTGAATGAGTTATTGTATGTGCCGTTATTGGAGAGTCACTACTCACTTGTGTTCAGTAGGAGCCCCTCGCTTGCTTCAAAGAATGAGGAGATCAGACTGAATTTGCAGTGAGTCACGCAGAGCATGTGAGGGTTAAGGCTTAAGCCTGAGTGTCTGAGAACTAGGCTATTATGCACAACCAAAAAATTTGATGAAACTGCTTTTTCATTAATTGAGACCATTTCTGTGGAATAAAAGTTGTGCTAATGGGGAAATGCAGCAGGGGTCGTGCAGAGATGTAGTGGTAGCGGGCCTGAGGGAGCGACACATTTTTAAACAGAATACATTTTTACAATGTAGCTCACCACTATCAGTGTGTGAATGTGTGTATAAATGAGTTATTGACTGAATGTCGTGTGAAGAGCTTTGGAGTCATCTAACTTAATAATGTGCTATGCAGGATATTTACCAATTATAAGAGCTAGTTGCTCACTGAGTGTTGTATGCAAGCACGTGAGTGCAAAGTTGAGTGGGGAAGGAAATGGATTCTTTGCTAGATAAAATCAATAAGACTCTATTTGAAAGTTAGTAATAAAAAACTTCAATATTTTAAGACCAAATATTCAACAGTCCTAATACCTACGTTACAAAAAATGCGGTACGTCTAATTAATTCTGTAAGAATTGGTAAAAAAAAAACAAAAAAAAAAAAAATAAAGTCTATGAATTCAAACTCTTAAACAGAGAAATTGATATCATATAAATATAAAAATCAATTCTGACAAATTATTTGGTCACACTTTCCTTTGGCACATGGCATCTATATATTATAAGTTCAGACATTAAGGTGTTATAACTAACATATTGGGAAGTCACAGTCGAATGCATATGCTTAACATGTTGACAAATGACCAAAAACTACAACAGCATCTCCCTCAAAAGTGCCAAAATAAAACTGAATATGGACCAAAAAAAATAAATCATTAAAGCTTTCAAGGATATCATGTGCTGAATCTGACCCTAATGTGAAGCACTTTACTGCTTTGTGTATTTTTTTTTATCTTGCTCAATTTGTAATGTGATCTAGGATGGAGCTTCAGCTTCCAGCAGGACAACAGCCTTTAAAGATACAGAAAAATATATTTAACTGCACCTAGTAAAATAATGATGTCTTTAATAAAAGGTATCACAAAAAAAATATGTGTTCCAGAAACCGCGTACAGTATTAAATATAACATCAAATTTATACAGTTTTGTTATTTATATCTTCCAATTATATTATATTTCCTCAACTCTATGAGGGGTGTTTTTTTGTCTTGGTGTGTCAATTTACCAGTCCAGTTTCATAAAGATATGTGCCATCCCTGGGGTTAACAGCCATGGCAAAAAGAAAGGACAGCCTCCATCTACATTCTATAGTGTAAATGTAAATGATCATGAATTTTGAACATTATTATTTTTATAAATTTAACCTAATGGGAGAAAAAAAAACACAAACTACTGTTTGCTTAAAACCAAAATTCCTAAATGTGTGTAAAATGTTAAAAAAAACTCACTATTAAAAACATATGCACTTTCAATTCACTAAACAATTACGCCATTAATTATTTGTTCTTATACATCTTAAGAAAGCCAAAGTTTTTATTTACAGATTTACTGGGTACTGATGAAGAAGTTGTACTGTCGCAAATGACTGAAATATTAGGGACTCCACTGTGCACTAAAATGGGTCAGGACTACACATTGGAACGGTTTGAGCCATTGGCTGGACCTGCCGGCGTCCGGAGGGAAACTTTTAATACTCATTCTGTCAAATGACTCATTTGTGAGCTGAAATTACAAATCATTCCTTAAGTTTCTCATTTAGGGTCCCCTGTTTTGGTGCCTTACTTTTGTATATTGTACTGTTAAACTACCCCATTCATTGTTGAGAATTAATAATTCAATAATTCGGTTCAATAATTAATATCCTTATCACCTGCTTTCCATTTGTCCATGCGCCCCCTGATACCTTCACTTTGGAACACTTGGATTAATACAGTCCAACTTTGCTGAAACTCTGATTGGCTGTTTCTAACAGTGGTTCTCTCAGGGACTTCTTTTAAATCAGTGAAGCAGAAACTTTTTTACGCCACAGTTTCTCTTTGTTTGATGATTAATGATGATTATCTGCAGAGGACTGTGGAGTTATAATGAATCTTGTTGTTCTTCTGCCAGGATAATTAACTTCATTTCCTAAACAGTGAGAGTCTGTCTCTGGGTTTCCTTTGCACATGTTGCTTTCAGCAGGCTTGCTATGCACGTTTTCCACAGCTCCTGTGTGAGGGAACTTGGTCTGTTCAGTTAATGTGCATAGTTATGTTTTAAAGTTATATGTAATGCATAGAACTTAGTACATCTGATTTTAGTTTAGGGGAAAAAAACATGCAATCAGTCTGGGAAAAAAACACTTTTTTTCTTTTTTCCCTATTATTCAGATCTAAAATAACACTTTAGGTGAATCTATACTCCATGCTTTGATTGCATAGAATCACAATATACAATGATGTAAAATCTGCATAAAGCACTGAAGGATTACTTGATCTTTCCTGTTCAGCAGCTTTGTTTTAAAAGTGTATTTTTTATAGGTTTTTACTAGATTTTAAAGAAAATGCCCAACTTTATAAGATACTTTTTGACATTCCTGTACATCAGCTCCTGATCTTCCATACAGAAGCAGAAACAATTAAACCAAATGTAGACAATAATAATAAAAAAGTTTATTTGCTCTAATTTAAATGATGATCTATAATAATAATAATTCACTATTCAATAATTATTATAGACGTTCAGTAAAATTCCTGATTAAGCAGTACGTGTGAAGGTTAAATCGGAGCTGATCGTGAGTACTTGTTTGGACAGATGTTGTTTTATGGTGTTTAAAATCTGAAAATTAAAATAATCTTGAGACTAATCATTTCTCAAGGTCAGATCCTATAATCTTTTCTCTGCCTCAGCTGTGTATTACAGCAGGGGGGTGATTGCTCTTTATTCTACTCTCGTTAAGAAAAGACTGAGAAAGCATTTTAGAAATGTCTAGCCTCTGCCAAACAGCTAAACCACCATTCACTGTTTGTGAGGTAAGACCAGATCAAGCTACAAGAGTTGGATCTTGTAGCTTGATCTAGTTTGGCATCTGTAAAATAAACTACAGGACAGTTATTGGGGAGATAATGGTTAAAAAAATGATTTCATAAATATTTTTAAGACTTCTGTTGTGTAATCATGATCTGCGAGAAAACGGATCTTGAAAAATGCAGTCATGTGAAAACATAGTGAGGACACACAAACTTAATTCTCAGATGTTGAGATATTGATGTTCAATTTACTCTTTTTGTCATTGTAAAAGAAAGTAAATTTTCTTTAAACAAATATATATATATATACACATACATATATATGTATATATATACATTTTGTTGGTGTTTAAAGAAAATTTACTTTCTATATATATATATATATATATATATATATATATATATATATTTTTTTTTTTTTTTTTTTTTTTTTTTTTTTTTAAAAATATTTAAAATAAAATATTTTGTTTTTTGATTATCATTTAGGT